>PISX010006760.1:0-94568 GCA_004024625.1 Mellivora capensis | reverse complement strand
ATTGCACTGCCTCAGAACCAGAAGAAAGGTGGACAGTGCTAAGTGTTACTAGAGGAAAGGCAGCAAAGTGATATTCTGTCCCTCTCACATACTTATTTTCCTTGATCTTAATTTAAGAGACCCGTACATTCAGTTTCACTCACTCCTATTTTATTGTCTTTCTCTCATACATTAAGTATTCCTTACAAATACTTTGTTCATAAAAATGGTAGGGTTAACTAATCAGCGTATGAACACAATAATTCTAATTGATATTAACAACTTACCATTGCTTTATTATCATAAGAAATTATTATTGAAATGCGTGGAGCTTTAGATATGCTATTGTTAAGAATGACCTATAGGGACGCTGTCATAAATGAGGTATAAAACTCAGCTGCCACTGTCCCAGACATTAATGTTGTATCTGGGATCAGGAAACCTTTAGTCCTTCCTACGAACTTTTTTTTTTTCCCTGCATTTCTTGGGAGAGAAGATCCTGTCTCCTATCGAGTTGGTTGTAAGAACCTTCTGCTTCAGGAAAGGGCTTCTATACACGACCCTGGTTGGTGCATCTGGGATCAGAGAGCTATGGACATGTGTGTGACTGTGTGTGCCTGCTTGTTAATATACCTCTCTGCGCATTTTTATCTATAGATCTCTACCTGTTGCTATCTCTGCTTATCTATCTATCTATCTACCATCTATGAAAGAAATTGACCTAAAATTTACTTTCTGGACATCGGATAGCTGGCAGCCTGTGAAAAGAGAAACAAACAAGGTGAGCCCGAGAATTGCCTCAGATCACAGCCTGGAGGCATGTCCTGACCCTACCATGCAGGGAGAGGAAACTGAAGTGAAGTCTGGAGATCTGGCTACATTGAGAAGACTCGAGAGTGGCATTTAAGAGGCCAAGGTGGCTACAATATGGAGACAGAGTTCTTGTAGGCGAGCTGCACAGAGTGAGTTGCTGAGATTTCCAGTGGGTCTTCTCTAACCTCTGGTTGAGAACTGACTTACACAGTCCTGAGTGTGGGGAACCACATGCAGGTAGCAGCAGACTCAACATCCCTGGACCTTGCTCAGGGCCGGTAAGAGCATGTGCTCCACCAGTCAGAGTGGAAAACATGCATAAGACTTGGAGTATCGATTTGAGTCCAAAGAAGGGCCACACCTTAAATGCAGGGCTAAAAGTCCTCGCATAAAGGCTGCTCTTGACCTGGCCTGTCAAGGCTCACAAGTGATTAAAATGACTGCAGTAATTTAACTGCATGCCAGAACAAAGGTATATGCTCTTTGATTAGCAATAATTGCGCCTCGGATAAACCTCATTGGCTAAAATACTGCCACTGCGCAAAGCTGGCATATGCTCTTTAAAGGAATACAACAGAATCCAGCACTTGACAATGTGAAGTTCTCAATGTCCGGCAACAATGAAAACTTAACAGGCATAGAAAGAATAAGAAAAATGTGAGTCATTATAGGAGAAAAATTAATCAGTAAAAATAAATCTTGAAATGACGGAGCGGATGGAAGTAGCAGAAAGATACTAAAACAGTTATTACTAATCTTGAAAATATGTCAGATCATGTAAAGGCAGAGATGGGTATGATGAAGAGAAAGAGGGAAGATGTAAAAAGATCTAATTGGAATGTCCAAGGATGAAAAACTGCAGCATTTAGAAGCCAGTCTGCAGAGGTGGGAACATAGTATTTCTATATCTTCCCAATTAGGGCTACAAATCATAATCTCGACAGAACAATTGAACTGGGTCAAGCTGGACTCTAAAAATTATCCTGCTCTTTTAAGATTAACCTACGGCCTTTTACCAAACTCTTTCTTCTCAAAGAATCTGGCCCAGCAAACCCACAGACTGTCAGTTGCTCTCTTCTTGAGGATGAACGAGGACTGCCTAGCCCCCCAGTGCCAGTCATTCAGGACGGGCAGCCTGGAAACCGTCACAGGCCAAAGAGATCTTGTTGCTCCTCACCTTTGAAACCTAGTGTATTCAGGTTCTTTCCAGGCACTGTTTTCTCTCCACTTCTCTCCTGGCACGCAGGTTTTCATGTCTGAAACATTAAAGTATTCCTTGTCTCTCACCTGTGTGTGTGTGTCGTGAGGGATGTGTGTGTGTGTGTGTGCCATTCATGTGTGTTGTATGCTCTGTGTGCATACATGTGTGCTATGGTGCATGAATATGGGTGGACAGATGTGTGCATGCATGTGTCATGCAGTGTGGACGGCATGGAACGTGAATATTGTTGAATGTTGTGTGCTGTGTCACACTTGTTTTATGTGTATATGTGTGCACATGAATCGTGTGGTGCGTTTCATGTATGCACGTGTGCATGTGTCATGTGATAAGTATCATGAGTTGTCTGTGGGGCATACACATATTGGATGTTGTACGTGCATGTATGTATGCACACACGTGCTGTTTTGTGTGTTGTGTGTCTGCTTGTGCATGTGTGTGTTGTGTGCATGTGTATGTTGTATACGTGTATTGCATGTGCATGGGTGGGGTGTGGTGTGGTGTGTGTGTGTGTGTGTGTGTGTGTGTGTGTGTGATATCCCCTGGCCAGCTCCCAGGGCTCACCCTAGGCCTCACACTTCCTGCAAGAATCTCAGTTTCTCCCCGTAACCAGAACTCATCACGCTCCATTCTAAATGCTGTTTATGTGTATTACGTAAGATCACAAACCCTTTGACAGGGGATCATGCTTATTGCTTCTGCCCAGGGCTTGGTGTCTTAGGTGGAACAGGGCACCCTTGTGACATTATTAGTCACTATGAAGCTTCAGATTGGAATCGAGATCCCACCAACCTTGGACAAATCGCAAATACTGAGTGACACCGACATTCCCTTGGGTGGTGACGTCAAAAAGAGACTGAAAACAGGGAAGGACAGTCTCATTCAGCAAAACACTTTCCCGTGTGATAAGCGGCTGCAAAGATGTCAGTGATACTCGGTGTAAAATGACCATTGCACTTTTTTTGGACACTGAATATGCTTCTTTTTAATGCTAGAAATGATCGAATCTAGGAGATATATGAAGCATTATTTGGTCTACTGTCTCGTGACCTGGATGGGAGGTTTATTTTGCTGTACTATTTCCAGTTTGTTCTGAAAAAATTTCATTTAGCCAGTGAGTGATTTGACAATGTATTTGACAATCCACTTTGGGTTAAGACCATTTATTTCTGGGCTTTGCTAGTTTTCTTCATCAAGTCATTTATTAGGGGTCTTTAATTTGGGCAGTGACTTCTTTTTTTTTTTTTTTTTCCTTCAACCACATTGTCGAATTCACATTATCATTATCACCACAAACTCTTTGTCCGGATGGTTCAAGAAACACTATTGCCTAAGGCTAAGGGCAAGTTGACTGTCTTTCCCAAAGGAAAGAGCCAGAAAAATCATTTATCACTTCATCCTCTTCCTTATCAAGGGTTTCTTCTCCCTGACTGAGGCTTGTCCCTGCGGCTCTTTGGAAATTGACAATTCAGGAAGAATCAATGGGGAGCTTCATTTTTGATGGATGAACCATTCGAAAATTCTATGGCATTCTTCCCATGACCTTTTCTGAAGACAGATAAATAGCCTTCCAAAGGTTGCATTTTATTTTATGTTCAAAAAAATCTCACCAGTCAAGGTATATTAGAAACAACCGAGTTGCATTCAGCTCGTTCCCAATATGAAAAAATAATAAATGATGGAGGAAAAAGATAGTACAACTTAGAGACATCTTTTGGAAGAGGAAGAGAAATTTACAAAGAGAGAAACTTCAGTACCGCGTGGCTCTGAACCACAGGGTGCGAGACTGCACGGAAGCTCCCCATTTCCTTAAAGATGATTTCTTCTATTTCTTTGCTTAAAGGTGATTGCTAACCTGGCATCCCACCCTGCTAGCTATGTTGTACTTGATACATATAATTTATGTAACGCCCTCCCCCTTGTGCAAACCTAGCACTGTAGGGACGGCTCTAATTTCGTGACCCATGCTATTTAAGGAGGAAAAAAATTAAATATGTCAAAACCACAGCACACCGGCAAGATGAAACATGGCCTTAGAAAAGTGTCGGTATTTAAATTCAGTGAGACCCGAGGAAATGTGAGGAATGGTGATAGCATAGGACCCAGAAAGTACCTTATAGAGTTTGTTACAGGATTTGAGTGCAGAACAGAAAGGAGAGGAGCATCTTGAAGAATTTAAATAATAATACAGAATAGGTAGAAAGGATAGAGTGAATAAAGCCTCAGCCTAAGGCCAGTGATAGAAAAAAAAGCTTTTGAAGAGTCAGGAAGGAGGGCCTGTGCTGCAATGAGGATATTGGTGGACTGTGGGTGAATTACTTTCCTAAATCCCGCCTCTAGTCTGTCAGAATTAATATATCTTCAAATGTTTCAGCTATAATTTTATTTAGCTTTCTGTTGTGTTGTGTTGTGCCATGTTTCCTAGGGTTTAGGTAAGCTGGGAAAAGAGGTCCCCGTGTTGTCCTGCAGTGACATTTTACATGGGTTTGTCGCCGGTATTAATGCCATTAACCAGTCGTAACAGATCCCGTGTACCGAGTGTTCACTGTGTCATGTACGTCACACGCCATGACTTCCTCATTCCCTTAACAATCGTCGGGGGAGGAATTGTTATTTTGTCTGTTTGATAATGTCAGACCCTGATTACAGCGATGGCTGGGAGAGGTTTTAAGAACTCTTCTGGAGGCAATTGGGTAATTCAGCCTCTCAGGCTCCTGTGCTGAGATCTGCCACCAGTGTGTTCTATGTCACCCATCGTTGTCTTCCTAGATTCGCCAGTAAAGCACCACCCGATGTCACGACGAGGAAATAGAGAAATAGTCTCTTCTGTTAAGAACAGTCTCTGTGAAAAAATTTCACACAAATTATTGACAAGAAGTAATAGAAAATATGACAAAAACTAGCCGCTTTGATGTAAGAAACACTGGCTATGTCTAAAAAATTCTGTAACTCAACTAAAAAAAAAATGCAATGAGCTTTCTAAGAATGAGATAAAACCCTTAACATAAAATATCTTCAGTAAAAATCCCAAGAAGAAATATTTTTTCTATTGTGACACAGGCAAGTAAAAATCTCTAGAAGCCTCAGAGGGCCTTTGCTGTATTTGTGATGAGTTAGTCAGAGTATAAATGGGGGAAAATCCTTCTCTGAGTATAGATGTTCATTTTTTTTTGAGGTTTTCTCTGAGTCACCAAAGTGAAAAACATTTTGGAAAATGAGAATAGTTCTTAGAGTTTCAGGTAGATGTTGTGAATTTTAAATCATCCCTTTCTATCTTCCTTATCATGAAATCCTCATTGAATGCGGATTATGGGCTTGGCCCTGAGTAAAGGCAGGTAAAATAAGACAAAGGACGTGTGCTCAGAGCACTCCAGTCCAGTAAAAAAGCAAGCTTGCAGCGGATGAGGGATAGACAACGTGAGAATGTGAGATGTTATTCCTCATGGGATAAGATTAACACATTCCTTACAGACTATCAGCCCGTTCCCGTTTTCCTGTGTTCAATTGTGGAGACATATGATTTGATTCTTTTACTATAAATGTGATTGCAAGTAAGACACTTAACAATACTAAAATTTTACATGATTGTGAAGGTAAGAATATCTGGGAAGAATAGTATTTCTTCTGTAGAGGTACTATGGGAGAAGAGATTGAGGTACTAATGTGAGACTTAGGGGATGACAGTCTCCAGCTATGGGTTAAAATGTTGTCAAAGGATCTTTAGGAAAAGCGTGAACTCTTATAGAAATATACTCTGTATCTTCATTTGTTCCCATTTTTTACGCAGTGATAGGACGATGGCATCATTTTGGCCAGCACACCTGAGCACGCATGCTACGGAGTATAGTCTGAGAAACGCCCCCGGTCCCATTCCCAAATCCTCCTGAGAAAGACACGGAACTTGTAAGGACTGGCAAGGCCATCTTCAGAATTTAAAAGTTTCGCGATAGCAAAAGAGTAGTGAGACCAGGAAATATTCAGATTCCTTTTGTCATTTTGCGCTCTCCTTCCTAGTCATTAGTGTTTTCGGATACGGTGCACAGTCACTCCAGAGCCCTGGTTGGGTCACTTGAGCTACTGGAGGGTTACGAAATGGGAATACTGGGGAACTCCAACAGGCTGAGAGAAAAGGGCATGAGGAAAAAATTGTGTCTCTCATCAGTGAGGTGACTGTGAAGGTGGGTTTTCCTGTGGTGTAAACTGCCTGCCCTCCCCGGGTCTGTGCGCTCTGAGAAAGTCACAGCCAAGAGCCACGTAAAGATGTGTAGGGTCCTGCTTCCTCCAGTGTGAGTGGCCGTGTGGGTCCTTCAGGTGAAGTCCGTTCAGGGAAGATGATGAGAATCAAACCAACTTCAGTTAAGAGGGGAAACTAGTGTGGGCCTCTTGGAGTTTCCTGAAAACGAGAGGGGTAACGTTCCAGGTGCTGCTTCATGGGATGAGGACGAACGGCTGTGTGTCACCAGGCAACAAAACACAGTTCTATCCTCACTGTGGTCTTATTTGCTTTGGAATGATAGGATACGCTGGGAGATTTCTGGGTGGAAGTTAGAGGTCCGTGAAAAAGCCATTAGCTCTCTGAGAACATGGAAAAGTTCATCCTATAATTCGCTTTGAAGCACTCCCCAGAAATCATATGATTATCCTGTAAAACAGCTCTTCCAGTGGACGTTGTCGCATTTTTTTCAGGAGTGGGTATTTAGCGTGCAGTGTTCTGTTTTGAATCTTTATGGCATTTTGTCATTCAGACCCTGGTATCCTTTGGAATCCAATGGGTCTCTCCATCTGTTCCTTTGTAAAGCTCTTCAGTGCGTGCTGGCGATCCTTCCCGAGCACTTAGTACTGTCTGTCTGTCCCTCGTAAGGCTCTGCGAAGGACATCACTGTTCTCCCCATCATGGTCGTACCAGATCAGACCCCTTGTCTTGGCGGGGCTAATGCTGTCTCCAGACCACGGAGTCTTCATGACTGCTCTGTGGAGCTCTTTTCCTGTCCTGTAAAATCTATCCCGAAGAAAGGAATACATAACTCTCCTGTGTCTAGACCCCAATATCATTTTCATTATTTGCCTGGGTTTTTCACAAAACGTCTCCCCAGCCAAGTCCCAGAATATTAACAGTGAACGTTAGCCAGTGTCTAATTTGTTTAATAATTATGTCTAGTGTTGTTAATAATAAAACACATCATCCAACATTTGGAAAACCATTCATAACAGGAAAAAGAAAAAAAAAGGAGAAAGAATAGAACAGTGTTTTATCATGGCCAATTTGAAACAGATTGGTGTTTTTTGGTCATCTCCACTGTAGTTCCAATTACTGAGATATTTAAAAGGCCAGCATTAGAAAAGGCAACATATTGAAAAGAAAGCAAAGACAAAATGTCCAGACCCACTTAAACAGTGATCTTCTGCAGACTGGTGTCAACAGCCATTAAGTCTTCATAGGAAAACAGTAAAGAGAAACATACAGTTCGCTTCAATTTGAGCATCTGCTAAAGCAAGGACCCAGAACTGTTTTGCTACAGGCCTCCAACATTTTAGCTTCTCTCATTTTTCATGGTGTTTTGCATAAAATACAGTTAAGGACATTGAATGGCAAACAGAAATTACCCCATAGTCTGAAGGAGGCCATCCAGCATGATGGTTAAGGCTGGGCTTTAGGGCGTGAGCTGGGATGGTATGACCTGCTTGTCACTTCTCTGCTGATGCATGAGATTTTCCAGAACCTCAGCCATGCTTCCCAGACCCGCTCTGCAGACTCAGAACTCACCCAAGAAAGATGGCGCCCCGTGGCTGGCTCACCACGGGTCCCTGTGAGGTGAGTGAGTACCGCCGGTCCAGTAAGTGCAAGCCCTAGTACTATGAGTGAGTAACATGGCGTGTTTCCAAGAGTTTCCTAATTAGAAGGTCCATGACCATCCCATTCTTCTTCATACAATCATTTCAACCCTGTACAAACGGAATTGAATTTGACTTAAAATTTTTGTTCTTAAAAATGCATGCGTATTTAGAATTGCACATTTCAGAAATTGAGAACAAGGGAGAAAGCCTGCACAGGCCATCCACTCTCGGTCCGTCCTCCTTGTCTATGTCTCTTCTAATGAGTGGGACATTCCTTGACACTATGATGTAAAAATTTTCTTCTCTCTTCCTCGTCAGGATTTCTTTCCTATGAAAAATCATGTTCCTTTTCCCCACAGAGCCGTCTTCTTGGTGGGCTCAGCCCTGTTTAGTTTTCTCTGCCTGACGCTCACCTTGAGAAAGAATTTCAGGCAACTGGCCAAATCACACGCCGTTTGTCTATGTCAATATTTATGCTGCCTCTTCTCTGACTCCACGCAAGTTTGTTTCCCTCAGAATTAATTATTAAGTTCTCAAAGGGATGTTTCCTTGAATAATATTGTTTTTTATATAAAACTGCAGGCTTTTTAATTTAGGGAAAAATCGCAAATTCTGAAAATATAAAAATGGTCCATGTTAGAAAAGAAAAAAAAAAAAAGGTTTATGCTCAATTTCTGCCTTACTCCACGTAAAAATTCTTTCTTTCTTCTTCCTTTCTTCCTTCTTTCTTTCTACAGCACTTGCTCACCTTCCATGTAACCTGGCAGAATCACAATCATAGCGTGGATTCTTTTCAACCCAGAGACCACTTTCAACTTCCCCACATCAACTTCACCATCAGCCAATACCAGAAGAAGCCGTGAGACAAGGTCATGGATTTGCACAGTTGAGGGAAACGGGGGACACTGCAGAAATTGGACATTATGGCGGAGGGCAGGGATTAAAAGCATGGCGCCTGGAATCCCACCATGAGCTCAGGGGCCCGCTCTGCTCAGTTGCTGTCATACGTCCCCCCTCTGGGCTTCTGGAGCTTGCTCATCCGACCGCGGCTCTGACCTCCAGCTCGCAGAACCGGCATGGGGATCAAACGAGGTCCTGCCTGCGGAGCAGTCAGCAGCTACGTGGCGGTCATTACTGTTGATGCCATCATCACTCCCCTTGGTTTGCAGTCACCATTTGCAGAGTGCCTTGTCAGACACGGGGGTGGGGAGAAGACAGTGAGCGAATCTTTGTGTGTTTTAAGGGTGGCCTACGTGTGCAATCATCGCTGACCAACCAGCTGTGGCATCCCAACCTACTTATTATAGTATCACTTCCCAATCTGTTGGCTGAGTCTCTTCAGACTTGTCTCCCCGGTGTCCCCACGCAAAACGAAGAGCTGTGCTGGTAGGGGGTCACCAGTTTGGTGGATTCATCCGCCTGGCTACTGACTGATCTGCATTCCAAGACTCAAAGCATGGGGCATGACAAAGGGAATTTCTACCGTGCGTACATTCTTATCACATGGAAACAATCTGGGTTTACAAAAGACCTAACCACTTCTGCACTAAACGTGAGATGTGGAATCCAAGAACGCCATTCATATCCAAACAAATGACTAAAGCCTTGGGAATGAGTTTCTTTACTAAGTGTCCTGAGTCATGATGTAGAGAACGATTTTAATGGACTTCTGGAGCTGTCGGTCCGTGTCTGGTTTTCGCAGGCTGGTGCTGCTCCGGGCTCACCTTGATCACAGAACCGTGGGTGGTTAAATCCCCAGTTAATGCTTAATTAGGCAGACTCTTCCTGCTTAGGCATTAATGCTCTTTACAAGTCAATACTGAGGTTCCAACCACCCTGTCATCCTTGTGTCACCCATGTCTCCCAGCGTTGTCCATCTTTTTGGAATAATTAAATTCCCGGTGGAACTTAATACATCGATTCCAAGCCCAGTGTAACTGACCCATGAATCACAACACAAAAGGCCAGCAGGTGTAGGGATCCAAGACTACGCAAACTCAGAGATGGGAGGAGAGATCCCCGTCATGCGGGAATATCTCAGAAGCAAAATAAGTGCACAGGAAAGCTAAATGCAACAAAACATGCAAATTTCTGAATTTCTGGCCACAGTTAGTGAGAGGAATTAAAGGCAGTGATGCTTGGCTGGAAAAAAAACCCCAGGCTGATTTTTCTTTGTGACGATGCTGTGTTCGTGACAAAAGGACGAAGCATCCGTTTTAGCCGCGAGCCTCCCAGCTGTCTCCCAGATACTTCCGTTTTATCCTCACAAAAGCATAGGAGACAAATACAGAACTCAGGCGGTTTAACCCTTTTGGACAGATCTCACAGGTATATGAATGAGGCTTGAGCCAAATTTATGTCAGAGCAAGCTAAGCAAATGGATTTTCCGTGGCTAATTGCCTCTGGAATATGGATCATAAAAATGCAATAAAGGAGGACTCAAAAATCAACACACATAAAAAAGCTCAAAAAATTTTAAACCAATCGATTCGTGAAGGACAGAATTATTTGATATAAGCAGTGTTTTGTGGCAGGGGTAAAAACCCCTCCTGGCCTCTGCCCTCAGAGTTTGATAGAAACAGCTCTTGCAAAGGTCATTGGTTATTTCCGTGTCACCAAACAATAAAGGCATTTTCTCTTCCACCTTTTTTTTTTTTTTAAATTTCTAGCAACATTTGATGCAATGGACTGACTACTTCCTATTTCTTGAAACACTTTATTCCTGTGGTCTCTACAATATCCCATCTTTCTGATTTTTCTTGTACCATCCTGGATGCTGTGTCTTAGACCTCCTTGCTGGGTCCTCTTTTCTACAGAGTTCTTGAATGTTGCCTTTCCTATCCAGGTAGATGGCTTTAATTACTGTCTGGTTGATAAGGCCTTTTCATTCGAGAGTTCTGGCTCAGGCCCCTGTATCCAAGTGTTTATTAGTCATTGCCGCTTGGATGTTTCAAAGCCTCTTACATTCAACATGTCACCAATGGGACTCTGGTTTCTCTTGCTCCCTCTGTTTGCACCCACCGTTGTCTCCAGTACTGCCCCTGTTCAGAGGCCCATGGCTCAGTGAAGGGCTCCTTCATCTACCTATCTTCTCCAGATGCTTGGGAAAACCTTGCCACTTATCAAAAAGGCAGACCATGGCTGTTTCTCCAAACATCCCGAGAAAGACCTGTGATCTGTGATCTATCCACAGGACAACTGTACATTGAGGAATGGGAACAATTCAGATTTTCTAGGGATTACAAAATAAGCTCTCCAATAAGATGTTAATCCTTAGAGACACAAAATATCATGATGGCCTTTTGGCCAACGAAAGGCAGCAGGTGACAGATAGACAGGTGGCATGAATCTATTCCACAGAGGGTCCAATTAGGCTGTGAGTTTGTCTGTGGCTATTTACAAAGTCCTGGAGACTATAAATATATTTAACAACCACCTGAATCCCCACAGAAGTCTTATCATCGGAGCAAGCACTATTATGGTAGCAAGGACCCAAATGGAAATTCCTGGAAATGCCCTCATCTTCAAAAGAGTAAATGGAATGACATAGGAGAGTAATGGAGATTTGTGTCTCCATCAAGATGTGAAGATGCAAAAGTGGGGATTCCTATCACACCCTCCTGTAACTCACTCCTTTGGCTGGTAGAAAAGCCAGATGGGTCTTGCAGAATGACTTGGATTATCACAAACTTAATCAGTAGTGATAACAATCACAGCTGCTGTACCAGATGTAGTGTGTTCACTGAAATAAATCAACATAGCCTCTGGCCGCTGATACATACCATGCACCCACTGACTGAGTGGACTTTCTTCGCAATGCCCATCAGTAAAGATAACCAGAGGAAGTTTGCCTTCATCTTCCAGGGAAGCCGTAAAGCTTTATGGCCATACCACAGGGCTCTGCCCAACATCCTGATTTTGGCACAGTTCTGGGGACTCTTCGATACATTCTTATCATGCTGGTCTCTTATACCAGTAACTTCATGTGAAATGGATGTCAGAGGCAGTGCTTATAAGCAACCTAATTGCCGGCATGAGAGGATAATCACTCTGGATCTCCAGATGTCTGCCAGCTTGGGGAGTTCTTCAGGGCCCACTTGTCTCACATGTAAAGCTGTCTCCTCTAAAGCAAGAGGCCAGTTGCAAGGGCAGAGCCCTTAGAGGATCTCTCTGGATTTGGCACAACATAGATCATGTTGGATTTTGCTGCTCTGCCTTTGGGTGGCCTTCAAGTTCTAAGCTTTGAAAATAATCTAGAATAGGAGAAGGCTGTGCACAGAGCTGAGGTATGGTGAAAACTGTCTTGGTACTCGGACCTTCATCCCTAGAAGACCCAGTGGTGCCTAGAAGTGTCTGTGGTAGAGGGAAATGATGCCTTTTGGAGGCTCTGTAAAGCTTCAGTAGCCGACTGACACACAGACGTAGGGGTTTTGAGTAAGACCCCGCCCACTCCTGATCACAGTATTCTACATTTGAAAGTCTGCTCCTGGTTTGCTCCTAGACCCAGGTAGAGACTGAATATCAGACCTGAGGATATCAGTAACTGTGTGGTTATCCTATGACATGACCTGTCAAAGTTGGGGCTTATACAAAGCATTGGGTGGTGAAAGTTCATTTTGAATATGCACACCAGCGTTTTGTTATAACATGGAAATTGTATACGCAAGACTCACCATGAGCAGGTGCACCAGGCACAAATACATGGCTCAGGACTGAGTCCCACAGGCCTCGCTCCTGTGGCTCTGCTGCCTCTCCCTCATCACATACTCAGAGGCCTCCTAGGGAGTTCCCTATCATGAGTTAACGGAGGAGGGAAAGTGTTTCCTTGGCTTACAGGTAGGCTGTCACAGCACATCTGTGCCAGATAGGAGTTAATGGCTGCTCGACCCCAGCCCCTTCAGGATGGTCAAGAAAGTCAGGGACACCTCCAGTGGTCTGCTGCTTGTCCAGTTCATGGAAGGGGAGAGGGCCTTAGGTTCAGATCTGATTCTTGGACAGTGGCTGCTTGGAAGACTGGTGACCAGGAGGCCAGGGAAGAGGAGTAAGGAAAGGCCATTCAGAGCGGAGACAGAGTGAAGGTCCCCTGTCTTGCAGAGATATGCCAAGTAGAGGACACTCATTTCCCAGGAAGCCCTCAGGAGACAAAGTGAGCTCTCGTGGGACAGAAGGCTGCCTTCTCCTGCAGGTGCTCTGAGCTGCTCTGGACACCTTGCACAAGTGTCCCAGCAGCAACAATGGGGATCTGGTGCAAGACTAACAACAGGCGCTCCCTCGCCTCAAGCCCGGTGTGGCTTCAGCCCCTTCTGAGGGCCCAACCTGCCAACACAAGAGGCATGTTGAATGACTGATATGGTCTTTCTCAGGGGGAAACTTGGCCACATACTGGATATTGTATCAGAACTGTTTCATTCAGAGGGAGCTGTGATTTGTCCTCAGAAACCATTCGAACACTCCTCTGCCAACCCTACCCATAGAATTTGTGCCAACACCATTTGTGGACTTACAGAATGCCTTAACTCACGAGCTAGCATACAGAGAACATTGCCTGAGACTTAGGGACTCTTATTTCGACAAAGGAACTTTGGCAATGGCCTCCCTGCCACTCAGGAGCAGCTGGCATGATACTGTGGTAAGTTCAATGAATGCTAAGTCATGGGACCAATTAGGAGGAAATAACCTGCAAGGTTAGGACACTGTCCCTCGAGGCATGGTGCCAACCTTTACACCAGGGCCAAGGTGTGGTATTCTTTTCCCCAGCAGCCAAGCTCTTTGGGTCCAGGAGCCAAGGGGCAGAAGCAGAAATCCTGTCTCACTGTCACATCTCATTACCCAATTTCAGAAATTTGCCTCCCATCTCTGCAATCTTGGGCTTCCTGTATGTGGAAACCCAGTGTCCAAGGGAGGAATGCTTTTGGGAACACTGCCACGGTCTTGTTGAGTTACAAACTAAGGCTGCCTCTTTGCCTTTGAGGCATAAAAGAAGGAACATAGGAGGTCACTGTAGTACTTGGTATGGTTCATCTCAATCACTAAGGAAAAATTGGGTTGATTTCACACAATGACAACTGGAAGGTTGTGAAACCCCCATGTTCCCTGAGTTGCCACCTACTGCTGTTGTGTCTTCATCATCATGGTCAATGGGAAACCATAGGTACTAAACAAATTCATGTCCACTAGTGATTTACACCCTTCATTGATAGGACTTAGGAAAACAACCAATCAACTAGCAAAAACATTTTGTGAGCCAACATGCCATGCCAGCTGAAGATAAGGGAACGACTGGTGAGAGCAGGGAGCTAGAACGGTGAATTTAGACCGGGTAAGGGAGGCTCCGTAGCCTCTCTGTTGTATCTTTGTCCTTTCTTCCCTCCTCTGTGCCTTTCCCCACCCCCACACTACTTTTCACAAAGAACTCTGGATATTGATAATATTATCATTTTGGTGCCTTAATTAAACAGACATCATTCTATGAGGAGACATCTATTGATGGGAAATGAGTTTCCTTTTGTTGCGGGTGCAAAATTCTTCATCGAAAAGAAGGACAGATTGTACATTAAGTGGTGAAAAGGGCAGATCATGCTGATGATTGTCTCCATGTCCCCTCCCAAGCCATGTGCCACCACTTTCTGTCCTGTCTCTGTCTGTGATACTCATCTCCCTGGAAAACATCATCTGGTCTTTTTGGCCTCTTTAGTCAATAAAGCCATGGAGATGCATGGAAGGAAGGAGGGTGGGGGTTTCCTCCCATTCCCTTGCTGCTGGCCCAGGGCTTTGGCCTTGTTTGTGTGCATGCTTGGCCCTGACTCTCTACAGAGACACTCCTGCATGGACATGTCCATCAGTGGGTCTGGCAAAACCCACTTGAGAGCAGGGCTCATAAATACCATTGTTTGTTTTCAGGACTTCACTGTTGGTTTTCTCGATACTCTCTATAGTGTTGGAAATATCCTTGTTATTAATATCCTCAATTAATCTTTGTATGTGCCATCTGTTTCCTGCCAGGACACGGGCAGATATACTTCATAAACAGCTCTTAAATCTGTCGACTTTTCTTGATCTCTACCTGTATTGGTGAGCTTGGGCTGCTGCAGTGAGATACATTAGCCAGGGGGACCTAACCATGATGACTTACATCTCCTGGTTTCAGAGGCTAGACGCCCTAGATGAGGTGCTGGAAGATTCTGTCCTCAGTGAGAGCTCACTTCCTGGCTTGAAGACAGCAACCTTCCTCATTGTCCTTGCATGACAGACACAGTGAGTTCTGGTCCTTCACTTCCTGTAAGGACATTACTTCCATCATGGGGCTCCACACTTCTGGCCTCATCTGAACCGATCATGTCCCAAAGCTTTCACCTCCAGATGCCATCCCATCGGGGATTAGGGTTCCACACAAGTCTTGGGGGACACAGACATTCAGTCTATAACACCACTGTTACCAACCTACCCCTACATTAGTCTCAACTCTGGTCTTACTATGGCTGCTAGAGACACATTCTACTCTTACCACCTTCCCACTCCGAGCATGTGTGGTAGATGGTTAGTGTCCCCAAAGCCTCACTTCTCCAGGGGCACCATTAGCTGTCCTTGCAGTGATTGGCAGTAAGATGTGCAGAGTATGCGTCCCACCTCATGGGCTTTGCTCTGACCAGTGGGAAGCTATAGGCTGGAAAGTTTGGGAAGACGTTAATTGTGCTCCTATGATATGATCTGGCCCAAGTTGCTTCTGCTATCCAATGAGAGGACCTGGCCCTAGTAGGCTATAGAATGAGAGCTCCATATAAGAAGCAGACCCAAAACCCCCTACAGCCCAGGGGCATGTTTATCCCATTGTAGCAAAGCCCATCAGACATACTGGCTTTTAAAATTGGGTAGCTGTGGGGCTCTTGGGTGGCTCAGTGGGTTAAAGCCTCTGCCTTCAGCTCAGGTCATGATCCCAGGGTCCTGGGGTCGAGCCCCGCATCGGGCTCTCTGCTCGACAGGGAGCCTGCTTCCTCCTCTCTCTCTCTCTCTGCCTGCCTCTCTGCCTACTTGTAATCTGTCTGTCAAATAAAATAAATAAAATTAAAAAAAAAATAAAATTGGGTAGCTGAAATTTACCTAATTTCAACCAACCTAGGAGTATTTAAGTAACCTATTAACCAGTGTATAATAGTCACAGACTTTATACAATGCAAAGATGACTGTAAAGACTATGTAATAAGCTGAGATCCACTGAAAAGTACACTAAGAGGAACAGGTTATAAACTGCATACATAATACACAAGAGGCCACACATAGAAGAAAGGTTGGAAAGAAAAAAAATGCTAATAGCTACTGCATTTTTGAAGAACAAGTATTTCATAATTTCTTCATATTTGAGGCGACTTGATAGAGTAGAAAGAGCAAAGGTTTTGAAATCATACATTCCTGAGCTTGAATCCCCGCTTACCCAATTATTAGTTCTGTGATGTTATTGAACTTCTCTGAGCTTCTGTGTTCTTATCTCCTTCCTTATCTTTATCTCAAAATTCTATTGAGCAGCTATAGGAGAAAATGTATGTAAAACACCTGCAGCTAGATGTTCTCTATTTTCTTCCTATTCTACTTGCTATTATTTATAAAGAAAAATATAGAGGAAAGGAAAGAAGGAAGGAAGGAGGGAAGGAAAGAGGGAGGGAAGGAATGGAGGTAGATGGAAAGGAAGAATGGAGGGAAGGCAGGAAGGAGGGAAGGAAGGGAAGGAGTTTTCTCTGAATGAAGTAAATCACTGTCTTTCTGAGAGGAGTTTCCAAGTGAACACCATTGCAAAGATATACCCTCTCTCTAAGCAATAATAACAACACAGATTCTCTTCTGAATTGAAATGTCTGCTAGTGACAGCCAGTATTCTATATTTTTTAAAAGTTCCACAGGAATTGTGACTAGCCATTAACGTTGGGCATCACTGGTATAAACTCTGGAAGAACTAGCGTGATCTCCCAGGGAGTTTCAAGGCAGACTGAATGGTGGGTCTAGGTGTCGGCTGGAGTGCATGGGTGCTCCTGCCATACTTTATTTAAGGCAGTTCCGGTTTCTAAGAAATGTCTGAGAAACCAGGTCCGTCTTTTCCATATGTCTGTTTGTGAAAATGCAGACAAAAGGACAAGGAAGAGTGCATTAAGAGGCATTTAAAAGGCTCGGATCCCCGTCCTGTCCTGCCTAAAGAACGAACGCAACAAAACAGATGGGTCGAGTTGGGGTTTTATCCCGGCAGCCGCCTCCTCCTCTTCATTTCCTGTGCTCTGTGTGTAGACAGGACAGGATGTCATTGCTCTCTGGAACCTATCAACCAGATGTTTCATGATGGAGTTTTCTGATGTGGAAAGCTTCAGGGACCCCAGGGCGAAGTGCTAAATGAATTCTGGGTGAGGATGTCTGACCCAAAGCCAGTATGTTCATCTGGGGTGGATCTGCCCATCCCATTCTGCATCGAGGTAGAGTTTGCTGCCTGCGGGGACGCGTGAAGTCCATTTGCCAGTGAGCACTCCAGAATCATTGCGATCGTCGGGGAAGGAAATGAGTGGTTGGTCCCAGCCACCCTCAGAGGGAGGGCGTTCGTCAGGCAGCTTGGACGAAGCAGCCAGCACCGCTCGGGTAAATGGGGAGTTAGCAAACAGGCACTCTGGAACACTGTCCCTGGCACAAGGCAGGCACAGGAGGAAAATGTGGGTGATTCCCAGAGCAAAGATGTAAATTCCTAGCGGGCCAGAGGCAGACCCTGTAAACAACAGATCTGGGGGATTTTAGGCTCTGAATTTGTTTAGCCCCAGGAGCCCCTATCTGTTGGAAATCGTCAGAGTTGTACGGGGCACTGGGTAGGGTACATAAACAATGAATCCTGGAGCACTGAAAAAATAAAATTAAATAAAAAAAAAAAGAACTGTCACAACTGTATAAAAGACGCAGAGTGTTTCATTTGATCTGAACAGTTTGAATGACGCGGGAAAGCCCCAGTGATTTATATTTAATGTGTTTCCTAGTTCGGTAAGTCTGTTACATTGGAACACGCTCGTAAAGGGAAGGATTCGACTCCTGATTCCTCTAAGTAAAATCACAGAAACTTTGTGTTGGACATTATGGCTTAAATAATACAACAAGTATGTGAGAAATGTGATTGGTGTATTAACGGGGAGCTAGAGGTTGCAGAGATCCTCAGGTCCCTAGTCACTCAAATGGGCAAGCTGCCCTTACTCAACTATTTTAAGACTGAAAATCACAGAAAGTGAAGTCAGTGCTTTGAGATAATAATGAACTCTGGAGGGAGAGTTATCTCCTAAGCCCGCCTGACCTTCTATAGTTCCCGCCACTTGCGGAGAAACCGGAAGTATTCTGATCTTTTGGCAGCTCCCCCAGCTACGATTAGGGTAGGGTGCTTTTTAAGGGAGACAAACTTATTCATGGTTTGAGGGAATGATCGGTCTCCTGGGCTTGTTCTGCAACTCCCTTGAACACAAAAGTTGCTACGATTTACCACCCTAGCCCCTTGTGAATATTTATCTTCGGTTTTAAGAAAGTGCCGGAACCTCCCTGCAGAACATTCTGACCTCCCCAAGCCTTTCAAAGCAGAGGCTTGGATCACGACGAAGGTCTGGGAGCCTTTTGTTGTGAGGCTGTGAGCCACCTCTTGTTTCCACGCCCCTCGTCTGTTTTGTCTTCTTGGCTGGAAATAAGCTTTATTAATTATGTAGACCATTACCCTCTGATAAAAACACTCAGGCAACGTGGACCCAAAGTCTGACTGAGAAGAATGGGGCGTCGACATTAGCTAGAGCGAATGGTCTTCAAGCATCCATCAGGCTGGGTCTACCCAGGGCATGGACGCGTCCACGGGTTTGTCTGAGGAACGGAGAGCTTTGGGGCTGCTGTTCTTGATGGTCTGGATAAACCGTCCTAGGAAATTACCCGACTCTATGTTTTCATTGTAGGCAAGACCATTGAGTGTGGGGGGAAAGTAAAGCATTACTATGGAATGTTACTACATTTGGTGATCAGATTGGCCAAGTACCAAGTCAACCACAGCATTTTATCGTGATTTTTTTCTACTCTGATGAAACCATGTCCCACACCTGCCTGCAGAGTCAGCAGTGTAGACCGTCTGTTCCGCGGGCCCGAGCCCCTCTTCTCTGTCGTTGCCATGCTAACCTGCACGGAAGCGTTGCGTTCTGTCAGGGGGTGGCCTCACGGTGGGCTAGGGAGGCTTGTGTTCGAATGCTAACTCCGCCACAGTCTGCTGGATGCTCCCTATACGGCTCACCATTTTTTTTTTTTTTCAGTAGGCTCGGTCGATGGGGTCTGTGAGTTCTGATTTCCAACCATACTGCTCTTCAGCCTGTCCTCATGGAGGGTCTTAAGAAGCATGTACAAAGCACTTTTGGTAGCCCTTCTGACGTGCAGGGAGCTATCGTCTTTGTTCTTCTAAGACACACACGAATTGTGGCTTTTTGTGGTCCTATGTGTTTCAGTCACAAGGCATGGAACTTAGGTAAATTACATTACCAACTGCCCTCATGTGCGCAGGGACTGACCTATTTACTGGGACGATGACGTTTGCTCTGCTTCTGCAGTTCCTGGTCCAGCGGAGGGAGAGATGGTTAGGCAAAAGGAAGTGCAAATAGGCAAAGAAGGGAGTTGACACCCAGCGCTCCACCGGTAACACATTCACTTTATCTTCCACCTGGGAACTGTTTTCTTTCCTTAGAAATCATTTAAATCGGGCATGGGAGGCAAGTCTGCCTTTATTTGCAAAATATATGGTCTATTCCTGTTTATTTGGCCCCGGACGCTATTCACACTGTACTGTTGTGCTTCGGTATGGAGGCAGGTAGTGAGACATCAGTAACCAGAGCATCTTCATGGGCACACAGTGCCCCTCATTGATGCCAGCTGGAGGAATGAGTAACTGAAGGCATCATTGATCAACACTTCCGCTTCTCTTTAAATGATGGTAGATCAGAGTTCAGAATTCTCCTTTTCACCAGGACTTTATTTAATAAAAACTAATTTTTGGTGTCTATTTTCTGAACAGGGGAGTCTCTTTCTGTTTCACAGCATTAACAGTGAAGCCACTTTAAAGAACAAAACAAACAAACAAAAACAATGAAGCCACTTGTGTTTTGATCATCCCAAACATATGCTTTCTGTATATAAATTTTATCTTTAAGAGCTTAACCTACTTCTAAAACAAGGACATGTTTATTCTGCTCTTCAGAGTTACTTAAGGGCAGTTTTGGGAATAAGGAATGAAAATGCACTGGAGCTCAGAGTCTGGATTTCAGCCCTGGACCCATCCCTTATTGCTTCTGGTTTCTCTAGGGGTAGAGCGGAAGAAAAAATTTCCCTCCTACCCAAAATACCTCACATAATTTTTGGGGAATCAAATAAAAAAATGTATGAATGCTTTGAAAACTATGAGGAACTGCCTAGTTATAAATGCTCATTTGCAAATAAAATCCACTGCAGAGGGAGACTCATCCGTCGCATGCTGTAGGGACAGAGTTCGGTTTCCTATGCGTGACTGTGACCCTGCAATTGAGTTTTGTTATCCCTGTTATGAAACTGTGTTATAAACCTGTAATACATTTATTCCAGAAATTTAATTCGTTATGAGGTAATTAACAGAACAAGTCTATTCCGAAGGCGCTGTTAATAAAGTATTTCTAGAGCAACAGAGCAACGATTCTCAAGGTTTTTTTAAATGTGCAAATTCTTTACTAGAGTTCTGTTTAAGGCTATTCAGTCGTCTCCTAATGACATGCCAAGAGGGAATGACCTGTATTCCACTCAAAGGCCTCCATATCGATGGCATCTATTCCCACTTCTGGCTAATAGGAAGGTGTCAAGAGAATTCCAGTGAGCTTTCAGGTTAGCTACAAAAAAGCATTGCACACAAACCATGATACTTAGTGACCATTTATTCAACAAATATTGGCTGTCAGGTATGTTCCAGACTTAGCTTAGGACCTCGAGATTCAAAAATAACATCCATGCAGCCTTTGCCCCCCAGGAAAACTCTGTCATCCTGTGATGGGGAACAGTGGATGAGTAACACATAAACAAGCAAGAAAGGCACCATGTGGCAGACATCACGACTCAGGTGTGGAGAGGGGTATGTGGGAGCAGTGAGGACAGTGCTGTTCATGTTCTCGAGTCTTTTTTATTTAAGTATTTTATTTATTTATTTGAGAGAGGGAAAGTGAGAGACAGAGCATGAGCGGAGAGGGTGCGATAGAGAGAGAGAGGGAGAAACAGGCTCTTCACTGAGCAGGGAGACTGACATGGGGCTCGATCCCAGGACCCTGAGATCATGCCCTGAGCCAAAGACAGACGTTTAATTCACTGAGCCACCCAGGCACCCCCATGCTCCTGAATCTTTATTTTTTTATTTTTTAAAAGATTTTTATTTATTTATTTGAGAGAGAGATCACAGTAGACAGAGAGGCAGGCAGAGAGAGAGAGAGGAAAGCAGGCTCCCTGCTGAGCAGTGAGCCCGATGCGGGACCCGATCCCAGGACCCTGGGATCATGACCTGAGCCGAAGGCAGAGGCTTTAACCCACTGAGACACCCTGGCGCCCCAGATGCTCCTGAATCTTGATAAAAAATTGTCTTAAAAAGTAAACTCTCCAATGGACATGGACAATAGTGCTACCTCGTGTGCCCCAATGTAACGGGGGGATTCTCAGCAAGCATCCTGTCTGACTTGAGCAGGAGCTGCCGGTGAGCAGATGTGTGCACGTGCTTGAATGATTTTAAGCCGAGGGGAAATGAATTTGGGTGTTAGTGACTGCTGGATATATCTCATGGCTCCGTGGCAGCATTTCAGAAAACTGTTCAAAATACTCTGTTACGAGAGGGGCCCTGGGTGATGCATGGAAGTTTGAATTACTATATTGTATGCCTAAGACTGTAAGACTGTATGCTAACTAACTGGAATTCAAGTAAAGACTTAAAAAAAAAAAAAGACAAAGAAATACAGTCTGTTCTCATTGGCTGCTTCCCTCCTCTCACCCCACCTAGACCTCTGTGGAGTGAGTTTTGAGTTTTCTTGGTGTGCAGTCCTATTTGATTGTAGAGTGCATTGGAGAATAACAAGGAAATCCCCATTTCAGATGATTGAATCATAGACTCTGAGTTCAGAATAGAGCTATTTAGAACTCGGTGTTGCCCTGAGAAGGAATCCCCTTTGTAGCAACACTACTCACCACAAGTTCTATCTGAGTAACTGGTGAGGGCATTACATACCTCATGGGGCCCCACAGATCATCCACTCTCTCTTCTAAATAACATCCTGCAAAGGGTTGAGGACAATAGGTCTACTCTAACCTTTTCTTCCCCAAACCCCAAACCCCCAGTTCTTCAATTTATTTGTCTAGTGACTTAATTTATGTTCTCTTTAGCCATTATAATATTTTGAATAAGTTCTCTTTTGTCATTTTTAAAAAGTTTATTTATTTATTTCAGTAATTTCTACAGCCGAAGTGGGTCTCAAGTTCACGACATCAAGATTAAGTGTCTCATGCTCTTCAGACTGAGTCAGCCAGGCACACCAATAGGTTCTTCTAACTTATGAATATTTCTCTTAAAATGCAGTCTATTAATTAAGATAATCTGATGTAGTGATGGAAACCCAATTCAAACTGATAAAAGTAAACAAAAGCCAAGCAAATGCCAGGGTGGGGGATACATTGATTCATGAAGCTACAGGATCCAAGAGTGGAACAGTCATGGGCCATGAGTACACCCAGCTGCTCTAAGGCTATCGTCAAGAAGTGACCAGACTTTATATTTCTTGTGTGGACTGATTCTCAGGTAGGCTGTCTCCAAGGAGTAAAAAGATGGCTTCCAGGAGTTTGAGAACGGCATTTGACAATCCCCGGAGAGAATGCTTATTTTGTATGAGTTTCAGCAAAGGCCAGGAGATTGAGTTGAATTGCAATGGATTGGGTCATTTACCAAAGAAAATGAGGCTTGGGTCACATGCTTACTCTTGGAAATGTGTTGAGATGAGTTTCAAAACACATGGATTGAAAGTTGAGAAGTAGTTTTGATTGCTGGAAGAAGGAAGATGAATGCTCAGATGAACAGAAGCATCACATGTCCACCAAATACAGCACTGCTGGTCTTGACTTTATCTCTGGGAACTCACGCCAACAAATGTGCCATAGAGAAGAATTAATGACACTCAGGATGGTGGCAACTCTTCCAGAATTTGAATTCCACTAACCCCACTTACCTTGTAGTCTATCAAAATCACTACCTTAGAAAAGAACTGAATTCTCTTATCCCTTCGGAAAGAATTGTACACAGCTGATGAATAATAAACATGGTAGAAATAGAAGGGCAGTGGGACATCTGGGTGGCTCAGTCAGTGAAGCATCTGCCTTCAGCTCATGTCATGATCTTGGGGTCCTGGGATCACCCCCGTATTGGACTCCCTGCTGAGCAGTGAGTCTGCTTCTCCCTCTTCTTCTGCCCCCTCCCCCTCTGCTCGTGTTCTCTTACTCTCTGTCTCTCAAATAAGTAAATAAAATCTTAAAAGAAGAGAGAGAAATGGAAGGGAAGTAAAAAAAACAGCTGTCATGTGTGATGTTTTTAATCCTAACTTAAAGGTTTTGAAAGGATGAGATTTATTTTCTATTGGTTCTGGCATTCAACATTCCCTTACTATCTCTACCCACATTCTATTTTTTTAAAAAATTTAATACTTGAAATCAGAATTCCATCATTAACTTCCAGGCTTAAGTAAAACTGATTATCACATTTAATTATATTTTATCTGCTTGTTTAATGTTCTAATGTTTCCCTTCTTTCCTGGACCCTGTGAGGGTTCCTCAAGCCTTTTCCCCTTTACCTTGGATAACATGGTTATTTCTAATGGTTCTTCTCCATGTAAGATATTAGGGAAAATTTTCAGCCTATGGACATCATTTTTAATTTTATTTCCAGGTAGAGTGGCCGTGAACACATAAAGGAAAACAAAAGGAACCCAAATATCAACCAAGAGCAAAGTCCGAGGGCAGAGGATGGATTCTGTGTGTACAGATACCGAGGGCAACCTCACAGATGGTGAGCCAGAGGAGACCAATGACCACACTTTAAAAGTTAGAAGATTCTTGGTACATTAATTGAGAATTTACAGCAAAAGAACTGTGGCTAAATTGAGTTTATCTATTACCTGCAACAAAAGGATTTCCTAAATAAGTTAAAAATAAATCAAAGCTGAGAACATGTTTCAACTATTTAGAGAGCAAACTCTTCTCCAGTACACAATACTATCAATGACCCGTTTAGAAGTAATTGAAAGGTTCCATAGGACTAAGCTCTGCCTTTTCTTAAAACATGAAGAACGGATCTCTTTGTCCCCAGATAACAGACCTCGTCCTCTGTTCTTTCTTACCTGGAGTACAATGTGACAGCTCTTCCAAGTAGCTTCTGAGAATATAATTCTCCTACTGATAGGCTTTTCCAGGCATACCACTTGGAGCAGAACCTCCCACAGTTTCTACGAGAAGTCAGGGAGCCTTGTTAGATGATGATGAATGGGCCTGGTAAAGGTCCAGGTCACAGGTGACCAGTTACTCTGGCGCTGATGCTCAGGGAAACAGAAGGCTATTGAAAATCGCATCCATCTCCAGACTTCCAGAGCCTTGACTTTCCTTCACTTCTCTTTGTATCAATCCTCTCCTTCTTACCCATTTCTGTCCTCAATTTCTTTCTTCTACCATTTCCTCCTAAATGGCTTTTAAGCACAATAATATGGAACAAAAGTGAATATAAAAATCCATCATATGGGTGAATACATTTTATATTATCTGCTTTGATTTTAAACTTCAGTTAAATTTAATATTTAAGTACAGTTCAGAAAAACTGTGTGTGTTTGCATCTTAGTTAATTTTTCTCCTGTGGGTTGGTGATTTTCAGGCTGAGCAAGTTCCTTAAAATCACCAACATTCATGGCTACGACTGTAGATTCACTGTATGTGTCTGAAAAAAGTAGCATGAATTTCTTTAAATAACTGACCATTCAGGCCTCAAATAAACTTGGGCTGGCTTTCTTCCATATTCACCTCCAGTAGTATGATAGGTTTAATGGAAGAGGCAGAATAAACTTGATCAGATTATTAAAATCTTCCCCAAAGTAAACTGACATGGAACCGAATCCTATCTCAGTGATGGATGGAGATCAGGCACGAGACAAAAAAGTTGCTAAAGGTTAGAACAGTTTTCGAATGCTTTTTCAAGGCTACAAAACTCTTTTGAAGAAATCTTACCTAGCAGCATAGTATATCAAGTACATAGGAGAGGAGTCGTCATGTGAATTAAGGCAGGGTTGGTGAGGGAGGGCGCTGTGGGCAGGGCCCAACTAGCTCTTCCTCCCTCCCCACTCACCCCTTCCCTCCATGCAAGTCCCCATATAATCCTGGAGACATCGTCTTGGGAAGCCAGGAAGCCCTACAGAAGAGTTGGTGAAGAGTTAGGTGGTTTGAGGTGAAGCGGAGTGAAGCGGGAAAATGTCGCCCTAGTGGCTTCTAGTCGACAATGCATCTCTGGGGCCCAATTCCCAAGGCTGTGGTTTGCTACATTCTAGAACCTTGGAAGCTGCACTATCACAAGTCCTTGAATGGCTACTGGGCAGGAGTGCGCCACACTGCATCTTGAGAGAAACTCTGGTCCATTGAGTTTCTTCTCAATGGTCCTCTGAATGACTTCTTTCGTCAAGGACAGTATCTTTAGTTCCTTATGCTCTTTTGCTCTTCTCAGATTTTTGAGTGATAATTGTCCTCCTTGCACCACTCACCGTGACGTGCACACGCATACAAGGGCACAAACACAGACACAGTCATCTCTCCACCGAGCGCCCGTCCCGCACAGGCCGTCCTCTCAGCCTGTCGCAAACTCCACACACATAAGAACTCTGACAGGAGAGTGTTCAATGTCACCATCCAACCCTGCTCCGTGGTATCCCTATTTAACCTCCTCAGAGGGAAGGTACCACGTCCTTTCCCATAAACTAGCAAGTTGGATTGAATTTACAGAAACGTACCTTAAGGAATTTGCCTTTATTTTCAATTACAAAGATGAAATGCCAATCCAACTGTTGTCCAAAGAAAAACTGGTTAAAATCCTGCCCGTTTGCTGTTGCTGAATCATCCCATGCTAATAATACCTCGGTTCCTGCAGGAAGAGTCATTGTTCTGATGTCTGTGTAGCTGCCCCACCAGGCTGGAGAAAGACCAATTATTGTCCAGGGCAGGGTGATTTGGTCAGTAAGGTCAACATTTGGTACATGCCTAGTGAATTATTTCGAGTATTGAAGTTCTGTGGAAACACATAATCAGAGTTTTAACCATGCCCAATTACATCTAAAGCTAGAAAGAACTGCATACAGATCTTATTTTCCAGGAAGACAGAACTGTGTGAGCTATGAGTGAAAATCTCTATAAATTAGAAGGATCTGCTTAATTAAAATCTTATCTTCTATTTGGGTATTTAAAATATGTGAAGGTAAAATCATGAGAGGATTTTAATACAGCAAAGTGATCTCTCAAAAAGAAATGAAAGAAAAGATTTTCTTTAATTTTGCCAATATATTGGAACATTCTGGTTAACCAGTAAAAACCAGTCTATTTACAAATTTTGGTTTCACTTGTAATGTACTTCAGTCCCTTAGGTATAGGTGGAATTAACTTGGCCTCTGTGATCTTCACTGGTACATTTTTTTTTCTTAAAAAGGTTCACACAAAACTTAAGGGGAAGGTACAGAGATTCCCCATTCACCCACCTACCCTACGTAGGCGTGGCCTCCCTCACTATCTACATGCCCCAGAGTGGTATATGTGATACTGTCAATGAATGTCCATTGGCTCATCATTATCATCCCCCAAAGACCATACTTGACATTAGGGTTCACTCTTGGCATTGGGCATTCTTTGGGTTCAGACAAAATATATAAAGATGTATCTATGCATATGGTATCATAGCATCTGAGTAGTTTCACTGCCCTAAAAATCCTCTAACCCCTACCCATTCTTCCCTCCTCCAGCCATGCTAACTACCCATCTTTTTACTGCCTTTACAGCTCTGCCTTTTCCAGAATGCCATAGACTTGGGATCACACAGTACACAGCCTTTTTAGATGGGCTTATCCACCTCAGTAAGAGATTTGAGATTCCTCATGTCATTTTTGGCTCAATAGCTCATTTCTTTTCAGTGCCGAATAATACTCCGTTATACGGATATATCGCAGTTCATTTTCTATCCACCTGCTGTAGGACATCCTGCTGCTCCCACCATTTGGAAATTAACAAATAAACCAGCTATAATTATCCACATGCCTTTTAAAAAGATTTTATTTATTTATTTGACAGACAGAGATCACAAGCAGGCAGAGAGGCAGGCAGAGAGAGGGGTGGAAGCAGGCTCCCCGCTGAGCAGAGAGCCCGATGGGGGGCTCGATCCCAGGACCCTGGGATCATGACCTGAGCTGAAGGCATAGGCTTTAACCGACTGAGCCACCCTGGCGCCCCATCCACATGCTTTTTGTATAGACATAAGTGTTCAGCTTCTTTGGGTAAATACCATGGAGTACGATTGTTGGATCTCACAGCAAAAATGTTTAGTTTAGTGATAAACCACCAAAACGTCTTCCAGAGGAGCCGTACCATTTTGCATTCTCCATCGACCCTGGAAACTAACACTTGCTCTCGGGGCTGGGACCCAAACGCTGTTGTCCGTTCTGTCGGTGGCCGTGTCTCGCGCTGTGTGTTAATATGCAGACCGTCACCACCTTGCCAGTGAGACAGGCCACTGAGGATCGATATGTCTCCGTGCCTGTCGGCCCTGCACACCCCACAGGAAATCTGCCATCCCCTCCTGCTGCGTGGCCATGTAGGCTTCTTCGTTCCTTATTTTGTGTGACAGAAACTTAAGCTTTGAGATACGATTTTCCTTTTGTGTTTCCCTGCCTTTCATTTATTTATTTATTTTTGTAAAAAAGAGAAGTGAAAATATAAAAATGCCTGCAGAGTGGCTGATGCACGCAGAACGCAGAACGCAGCTGCTCAGGGTCACTGCCCCTCGGCAGCTAAGTGTAGATTCTGCTGCGCAAATGTGGGACCCGGTCCCGAGGTAGAGCGCGGAGCATAGAAGGAGAAGGAGAGAGAGACAGCGGAGAGAGAGGTGGAAGGGGGAGGAAGGTGGTGTTTATCTTGGTTTGTTTCTCCGCAGCTCTCTTGTTAACTTTATCACTATTATTACCCCTAATAGGGTTTAGCCCCTTTGCCCTCCAGATTCAACAAAGTGCTGTTCGGGGTAACAGTGAGGGGGACGTAGGCTTGCTAGCTCGGTGGCCCCAGCTGGCACGCCAATCTTTTAATTATACATCGAGCCTTTCGGAAGCAAAAGCTGGTTTTCCTGCAGAACCAATCTGCTTGACATTTCACCAGTGACAAGGTGCTCTTTCTTTGTCTTCGTGAGGCCAACACATCCCTAATTACAGTTTTCCGAAAATTTCTTTCACGCATGAAGATCCTTCTTATGTAAAGGTTACGAATGCAATCCACCTTATGATTTTTCTCCTGTGAGTTACCACCCTAATCTAACGTTTACAGCAAATAAAACCAAGAGCCAGCAATTAGTAGAGGTCTGTGGTGTCCAGCCCTCCCTGTTCAGTCACCTTAATAGTGATTTCCACGGGGAGTGTCAGTGGCCTGCAGACTCATCTGTGGTCTGGGCAAAAACACCTCCCCTGCTTCTGCCAAGACCTGCCCACATCCATTGTGTTTTTATCGCAGGAAAGTGTAGGGGGTAGTGGTTTCTTCCCTTTCTCTCTCTCTCTTTCTTTCTTTCTTTCTTCCTTTCTTTTTAAGTCAATTAAGGCAGGAAATGTCAACCTGGCTTTTTAGGACAATTGTTTTCCTGCCTCTGATGTGATTTTCTTGGCGTGGGGCAAGGAGAGTCAGAGGGGAACTGCTGCTTTCAGAGCATGGGCTCCTGGCCCAGAAGGAGTATTCAGATGGGCGTGTTTGGACAGATTAGGGTTCCGGTTCAGGATGTTGTGTCCAAAAGCCCCCAGGTTACCAGACAGCCTAGGGTCTGGCCTTCTTGTGGCTTTAAGATATTAGCATAGGCTGGATCAGGCTACACCCCAATTGCCGGTGGTAGTGACAACCACATAGGCTTCTGAGCTACCTGAGAATTCCTGGGAGACAAATTGAGAGCCGTGTCCATGGCCTGAGAGGTGTCATGCACTCAGGGACACCACTAAGTGGTTTCTGAACTCTGTAAATCACAGTGCCTTCCAGAGTTTAGTCTTTAAAGTACTCACCTGTCCAGTTCACCGCGAGTAATAATTCCGGAAGGCTGCATTGTGGCAGGAAGCAGGGATGTTACTTTGTAACAAAATTTAGACTTTGCTTTGAGTGTGAAAGTAGGGCATTCAGCATCCCTGTAACATATCCCTAAGCATGCGCGTACGGTGGGTGACTGAGGGTATTTTAGGACGTTTCCCCATTTGTGACCACTCACATAGCACTGACTCTGTAAGGTGTGCCGTTGCAAGGGGCCATCGCAAGTCTCTGTCCATCCTGAGCTGCTTACTATCCTGCTCCACTCAGGATGCCATGACAAAGTACCAGAGACTGGGGGCTTATAGACAGTGGACAACGATGTTTCACATTCTGGAGGCCGGTGGTCCATAGTCCAGGCAACTGCAGATTCCGTCTGCTGAGAGCTCAAATACCACTGTCTTCCTGCTGTGTCCTCATGTGGGGGAAGGGGCGAGGGGGCTCCCTGGATTCTGTTTTAGAAGGACACTCATCCCATCATGGGGGCTCCACACTCAAGACCTTGTCATCCCTGAAAAGTCCCATCTCCGAAGACCATCATACTAAGTTTCGACGTGGATTTTGGCAGGGACACAAACAAGAGTCCATGACACTGACACATTCACCGAAGAACAGAAGGGAGTAGAAGGTTGGTCTGTATTGAACCTTATTCACAGAAATTCATCATTCAGAATCTAGTTGGAAGGACTGGTGATGAGCAAGCCTAGTACACTTGCCCGCTGCTTACACCTGCATGGCTCAGGACTGTCCCAGGTTGGGAAGTCAACTGGAAGCCAATGCTGAGACAGCTTTTGGAGTGCAGAGTGTGTATGAGATGTCAACATCTGTGAAGGAAAGGAGTGGGGGCCAGGTGTGGGACAACCAGGCACCCTGGGCTGGGATGAGATGGTGAGTTGGCAGCTGCTGCTGGTGCCACCCTTTCCTGGAAAGAGCATCCAGGTGTGGCACCTCTGCATTCACCTCAGTAAATAAGGACCAGACAAGGCAGGGGGAGTTTGGGCAGTCCAGCCGCCAGGGCAGATGAGGTGTTTACTCGGACCAGGTTGGGAGACCAGGAGTGGATCCTTCATGAAGGGGCAGGATCTCCCTGACCTGGGAAGGAAGGGTAAGACTGAACAAGCAGAGTAGAGGACTCAGACTGCAGCTCAGGCAGAGAAAGGGGCCTCTGCAGAAGTGCAGAGAGATGCAGAGTCTCATTCAGGAAAGGCGACTGCTCCATGCACACCTGTTAACTGCATATCTGAGAGGAGAGGGGATGGGCTTGTGGGCTTCACTATCAGAGTGAGATGTAGGGAACTGTTGTTGGCCATTACTGGGAGTATAAAAAGTAAGTGTTACGTCAGCAACAGTGGGTACGGAGGAAGCACGTATGAAGTCATAAGGCCCTTACATTCTGTGCTGTGATACTCTGTGGCTGGGACTTCTGTTAGCATTTCTGAGTCTTGGTTCCTTCATCTCTAAATGAGACTTCTGAAACCTACCAGGGCTCACTCTAGATTACCCTGTGAACTTTTATTGTTCCTTTGCCCCAATATTCCCATATTCTGCTTCCCTGTCCTTCAGATCACACACAGGAATGTACCTGGTGGTTCATCCTAACCAGAAACAGGCAGGGAAGGGGACTGTGTGATGTGTAGCTCAGCTCGGACTAGTGGACCTTAGAAAGATATCAGAGCTCTCTTCCTCGGTGCTAGCTGCAGACGTGGTGGCCAAGGGGCTGCCACAGCTCCTGCTTGTCTTTACGGCCACCCTCAGACCTTTGGTGAAGCCCAAGATCATCAGAGAGAGGACCAAGAAGTTCGTCCTTCACCAGTCAGATACATAAGTCAGGATGAATCTCAACTGGCAGAAACCCAGAGGCATTTACAGTGGGGCAGGCAGAAGATTCAGGGACCAGATCTTGATGCCCAGTGTTGATTATGGGGGCAACAAGAAACCAAGCACATGCTGGCTGGTGGCTTCTGGAAGCTCCTAGTCCAGAGGATACTCCCAATGTCTCCTCCAAGAACCGCAAAGCCACTGTGGAAAGAGCAACCCAGCTGGCCGTCAGAGTCACCAATCCCAATGCCAGGCTGTGCAGTGAAGAGAATGAACAGACAGCTTAGGTGCAGGTCATATTTGTATTAATAAAACCATAAAACTACAAAAAAAAATAAAAAGAAGAAGAGAGTTACCTAGAGTTGACCTTGGTCTACTCATTCATGAAGGAGAGCATTGATTGGCAGCAGAGCGAGGTAAAGGGGAAGCTGTTCAGGAATAATTATCCTAGAGCTGAATGGCAGAATCAGGTTCATTGGCACCCAGCTCTGGGCTTTCTGCTCTATCCTCAAGGCCACCCCATGATCTGAAAAGGCTATTGGAGCACAAACCTTCCTTTCTATGTCCCTGCAGGATGTAGGAGGTAAAGGGTTGGGAGTACACAATGGTGGACATCCAATGTGACTCGGACACCTGTGACGAGTTTTCCAGAAGCTGCTCCCAAGACTTCCTCTTACATCTCTTTGTCACTACGACATAAGGTGGACATGTATTTCCATTGTCCAAACTGAGGCACTTTTGAAAGTGCCATGTGCCACATTATTGATAATTGTGTCAGCTTATCAGCCTGAAAAAGATACTATTGCAGGCAAACCTGAAACTGTGGTCAACATCACCCATAGGAAGGAGGAGTATATAGTCTTTGGGTTGAGTGCTTTGCTGCCCAAATAAGCCATGTCCTTTATGAGTAAAGGGGGAGGGAAAATAGTCATTAGTTGGGTGACAGGAAGTTCTACAACAAAGCCCACCTCCAGCTTCCAACAGATGACTGAAAATCAGGTACTTAGTATCATTCATTTATGCCTTCTCTCTTTCCCTATTAAGGAAACAGCACAGTCAGTCTCTAACACTTTAGTCTAAATGATTAGGGCAGAGCACAGTCTACTAACAGTAGCATGGAGGAGGCTATCCTGAAAACATGACCTTTATAGGGATCAGAGAAATGGGGGGATTTCTTCTGCTGCAAACTGAGGGTGCAGGTACAAGGAGGCCTTGGTCAGGGATCCCCAAATGGAAGAGATGATGGGTAGTGTTTTCTGTGCATTAATTAAAACCCCGGCCCTCCCACCCCAGCTGATTTTGTGGGGAGGAGGCTAATGCTGCTAATTTGGGACTAAGGTAATCTGACAGCTACAGCAGTACAGACATTTAGGATATTAGTTTAATAGGAGCATCTCACAGAACATCGATAGCCATACTTGGAAATGATGAATCAATCTGCTAGAGCTGTCTCCAGTTAGAAATGATTATTACCCAGCTTGTCTTTTCTCCTGCTCGTTAGGAAAAGTGGGTGCCCTTTGGAGTGGACATCTCAGTGTCAAAAGTGTGAAAGGCAGCATGGAAAGTGCATCTTGGTAAAGAACAGGACTTTGTGTTTCTGCCTGGTAGGGAATTCTAGGCTCTGGCGTTGGCTCTGGCACGTGCCAGAGAGCTGAGCAGACACTTAAGACCTAAACTCTCAGTAGTATAACCCCTCACTCTGAGTAGGAGCAATTGGCGAAGAGGGTTTCTAACTAATTCAGTAATTAAAGGACGACCCTATAACTCCTGATGAAGCCAAGTCCCAGCAGGTGGCACCAGGTAGGACAACTTCTGACCAAGACAATGAACCTGAGTCTGTGACTTGAGTTTATGGGAATACTGGGGTCAAGGGACAATTAATATCACCTCAAGGAAACAAACAGGCCCATGTGAAGTGGGGGCTTTTCCAGGACAGCTCAGCTGGTTTCCTCTACATGTCGGTGCCATGGGAAAAAGGAGGGGGGCTGGCATGAGGTGGAAGGAACCAGAGAACCACAGCAACCAGTGAACATGTGAGGTGTGAGGGGAAACTCTTAATAAGACATTGTCCAGGCCACCCTTGAACCTGGAATGTGGATTCTCACCAAGGAATTAGCTCTCACCAAGGAATTATTGCTAATTTTGTTAGGTATAAAAATAGGATTGTGTTCACATTAAAAAGCCCTCCTTTTGAGACATGTGTACTGAGGTCTGTGGGGAATTAAATGCTGATATCTGTGATTTTTCTCTAAAATGCATCAGAGAAGAAAGTAAGAGGGAGTTTAAAACAGTGTGGAACTGTTCTGGGAAGTAACCAGTCTGGGTCACAGGTCCGTGTATGCTCCTTATGCCATGTGTTCATCATATTATGATTTTTTAAAAATACTGTATCCCTAAGGAATATTTCAGCTCTGAGGTTCTGTATGATTGACAAACTGTCGGTCCTGCTCACCTAGGAGGTATGCCTTGAATTAAAGGGATTCCAAAAGTCCACCTTGGAAATTGCGTCGTTGGAGGCATTAATTGCTTCACAGAATTTTCTGCTTGGTTCGATTACTGGTGGCTTGCTGACAATGGGATAACAGCATATCTATTTATATAACATATAAGTATCAGTACATGTACACACACACCCATATTCACGTCCTTACAGAAAACGGGGACTGATCTCTGGTGTTCAGGTAACTTCCTCTCTGAACATCTACCTTTGTGCTTTTACAAACACCAGCCGAAAATCACCCCTGCTCAGCTCTGGGGAGTTTTGGAGTCAGAACTAAGAAACTTTAAAATCTCTGTGCTACTACATCCTGGCCCATTGGCCCTGGACAAGCTCTGTACTCACTGGGACTCAGTTTTCTTCTCTGTAGTTATAAATGTGATAATACCTACTGATTTGTCTTGCCACCATGAGTGGGTTTACATACATAAAACACCCAAGAGAGTATCTGCCCTAAGAATGACAACTCTGGTCCTAAGAGCTCTCAGACTTAGCCCCCAATTTTAAAAGTCATTTTTATTGATGTGTTGTTTATACACCATAAATGCATCCATTTCAGGTTGCCAGTTGGGTCAAGATCTAGAACATTTCCATGATGTGTCAAGGTGCCCTGTGCTTCTTTGCAGTTTGTCTGTCCTCGTCCCTTCGTGAATCCTGGCAATCACCCTCCTCCTGTCTGTCATTTCAGATGAATCTGGCCTCAGCTAGAATTTCATAAAAACAAATCCTACCTTGGGTGTGGGCTTCTGCATATGGCTTCTTCCACTGGGTTCCGTGTTTTGGGATCTACCCAGGATGTTGCATGTTACCAATTATGTGTTGCTTCTTTCAATTAACGAGTGGGATCCCACTATAGAGACAAATCACAGTTTGTTCATGCATTCACAATTTGATGGATATTTCAGTAGTTTCCAGTTTGGGGCTGTTATGCATGAGAAAGTCTATGTTTAACTTAAATGATATGTGTATGTTTAGTTTCATAAGAAACTTACAAACTATTTTCCAAAGTGGCTGTGCTGTGTGCTTCAAACATGGGAGTGTTCCCGTTGCCCCACATTTCCCACTGCACTTGTACCATTAGGTTGTTGCTCATTTGTTGGTTTGATAAATGCTCTAATAGGTGAGTGGAATCCTGGTTTCAATCTTTGTTTGCCTGATGGTGCATGGTGTGGAGCATCTTTTTTTATTATTTATTTTTTAAGATTTTATTTATTATTTGACAGCTAGGGAGACACAGCAAGAGAGGGAACACAAGCAGGGGGAGTGCGAGAGGGAGAAGCAGGCTTCCCGCAGAGCAGGGAGCCTGATTCAGGACTTGATCCCAGGGCCCTGGGATCATGACCTGAGCTGAAGGCAGACACTTAACGACTGAGCCACCCAGGCACCCCGGTGTTGAGCATCTTCACGTGTTTCTGGACCTCTCTTCTTGGGCTAAAGGGTTTGATCAACTCTCTTTTCTAAGCTTCAGATATCTGTATTTTAAGTATTTTTTCCCCAGTCTGCATGTGCTGTCATTGTCTTACTAATGCAGAGTTTTAAAATATTGGTTAAGTTCAACTCACCCACTTTCAAATTTTATGGTTTATTTTCTGTACTGGATCCATGAGATCCTTGCCTAGCATTGTGTGAGAACAAAGGTCTTCTCCTACAATTAGTTTCTTGAGTTGTATAACCTCAGGTTTTAAGTTTGGTCCCACAGCTCATCTGTGTATAATGGGAAGTGAATTGAGTTTTCTTTTCCATTGGATTCCATAGCTATTCCAGCACAGCTCATTGAAAATACCATCTTTCTCCATTGAATTGATCTAATACTTTTGTCAAAAATCAAATGGTATACACGTCTACTTCTGACTTCTCCATTCTGTTCATTATCCACATTCCCATCTTCCCATCTGCATCCCCTTGTCTTGATTCCTGCAGCTTTATAGGAAGCCTTGAACTCAGTGAGGGCAATTCTTCTGGCTTAGAACTGATGTAAAGAAAGCAGGACTGTGGGGGTAAGAGATCACGCTCTACTCACTGGCTGTGTGAACCCAACAGGATCACAGAGTGTCTCTGCAATTGAGGTCAAGTTTGAAGAATTGAAATGGACTTGTGAGCTACCCTGTGTCTCTACCTGTTGATAAAGAATGATGGCATTGTCAAGCAGGACGCATGTAGGACGACCAACACGCCAAGATGGTCCCCAGCACTAGGCACACGTTATACAGTGTATTCCTCACGTTCCTGTTTCAAGGCATGTCCTACTCCTTTCCCACTTCAGAGATCAAGGCCCCGGAGCCCAGAGATGAAGTGATTTGCCCAAGGTCACGTAATTAGGACATGATGAAGCCAGGACTTGGACTCTACCTTGTACAGATGTTGTGAACAGTTAATAAAGAACACGACCGTCTGTTATGATACACAATGGGTTACTTACACAACATGGTAGTTTCTCAAGCTGTGATTTAGCAATACAAGATGTGTTTCTCTGATAGAGGTAAGAAGAGGAAGGAGTGCCTGCAAAGGAGACCACGTGCACATCTGATATACCTACACCCAAGTGTGTATTATTTCCATCTTTGGAGATGTAACAAGTATGTGACTATATTCTATATTGACATAACTTTTTTTTTTTGACTAAAAATCAACTTACTGTGACTCTTGACTGTGACTGTTGACTCAGAATCAACAATCTGTGACTTGAGATGAGATCACCTAAAACCAGTCCCGGGATCCTTGCTCGTTCCTGCTTTGCTTCTGCACGTGCTCTATGGCCGTGGAGGGCACCTCAGTTCCTTGACCTCCATGCTTTCAGAAGGCCTGCCCTGGCCCTGCATTTCTACACTATAGGACACAGTCAGGGGTGCAGGTTGGCAAAGCCCCCAGGTACCTGCACGTCATCTAAATGCCAAACAGCGCATTCCTCCATGTGCTGTGTCGCTTATCCCCAGACCTCCAACAGGCTCTGAGGACACACGGCAGATTTTTACCACGTAGAGATATCCTTTCTCTTGTAATATCCTTGACCTCTTCGAGTTTCTCTCAGAGTAGATGCATGGGGCACTGTCATCTGATTCTACGTATTTGTCTTCCTGAACCAAAGCCCATTCAAGAACCGGGAGTCGGATGGCAGACCCTCCAGCTACCTTCCAGCCCTCTCCTCTGGAAGCTGGTGTTTACTTTCATGGGATTCTCCAACTCCCTGCATCCTGGAGAAACAAGTCAAGGTCTAATTTGTCTACTCATTTAATGGAAACCAGATAAGACAGGTGTCTGAGGTAGTGAATCAGTGGGGAAACCAGATAAGAAAAATAAAGAGAAAAATAGTTTAAAATATCTAATTTGTCATATGCCTCAGTCCTGGTCTCCGATGCTCTTCTTTGGGAACAGGAGAAAGACGGCCATGATCATCTATTGTGGGTTTTTGTCCAAATACTCAATGTGAACTCTTCCCAGTTAGTGCTCAAACCTAGGACAGTAAAATCTTGGAATCTCCAGTGTAACAAAGACAACAACGAAAGCTTTTATCAGATAAATTATTAATCATTGCCATACATCCCTCTTGACATCAACAAAGCCAGAGAAATCAATTTTTCTCGGTCCCGTGTGTTCTGGTGGCTGCTTCGCTCTGTCATGTCGGTCAAATTTCGACTGGATGCTTTAAACCAGAAACATGGAGCAGAATACAGGATTATGTGGTCGAAGGTGGTCTTCTCCTCTGTCTGCACGGTAAGGGTTCCAAATACAGGGGCCAGGGAGGCAGCAGCAGTGGGAGGGGCCACCCAGGAAGGAGCTGAGGCTCCCCCACCCCCACTCCGGCTAAGAGGATGGACAACTGCGGTGAGTGGACAGCCTGCAGAGGACCTGCCCCACTGCTGCTGTTCCTGCTGGGAAAGGGCCCCGCCAGGGAGGGACCCGGACACGGGGCACCGCCTATCTAACTTGGGTTTGCCACTGCAGTAGCTGAAAAGGAAGATTTTTTTTTTTCCTCAAGAGGGAGCACCCAAATAGAAGTTGTGTATCCTTCAGATGTTTTTGAGAGGGAGAGAGGAAAGGGGAAGGATGCTTGATCCATTTCTCTTAAAAACAAAAACAAAACCGAAAAACAGGCCGACGGTGGTGTTCAGAATGGGTTGGGAGACAGGCGTGCACAGAGAAGCCCATGGGAGGACCCAGGGAGATGCTGAGCATTCAGTACCGCCCAGAGCCGGTGAAGGCCACCTGGAGACCGCCAGCCCAGCCCCCTCTCCGGAGCCCAGGTCCTTAGACCACTCTACTTACTTTCATTTCCACTTGAATCTCATGTATATCAAACCATATTTTCAAGACAAAAACAGTCCTTCTCCTGATGCATCTTTCACCCTTTGGTTTGTAAACGGCCTCAGTTCTTCCCCTGAGCCAGTTCCAGGTGTGACCCCAGACTCTCCAAGCTGCTATGAGGTGCCCCTCAGAGGCATGCCTCGAGTGTCCTTTAGGATCACCTATCTTTTTCTGCACCAAACTGTGAGCTCAACGAGGAATGTAAATTCAGATGAGTCACTATTTGTGCTTAAAACCGTGCCTGCTAGTGCTGAACATGATTTAATTGTTGAAAAATTACATGAAAAGAACTGCATAGAGCTTGTCTTTTTTACCCTATCCTCGGAGCCTAGCCCGGAGTGGGCAGAGAATAACAGCTAAGGGAATGAAGGAGCCCAACAAAACGTGGGTTGAAATAATAAGACATGGGAGTCATCGCGCGAGTCATGAAAGGCCTGACTGGGGAAGGTGTATTTTGGAAATGTGCGGTCATGACCTTCAGTGGCTCCCAGCCCGGGCTCCCCAGCCCTCCGCCAGATCCTGGAGCAGTGTTCTCCAGAGCTCCTCAGAGGGCCTCTCCGTTCTGTCAAGGGCCTGAAGCCGGTTCAGGTGTCTGCCACAGGTCTGTTCTGTGGAACTCGGCTCTTAGCTTCTGGCAGGTTTATAATGAAGCTCCCCAAGTACTCCGACGCAGTTTCCCTCCGCGGTTTCAGCAATGCACCCAGACTCCCCTTACCCCGCATTGGCTCATCTAATGGTTTTTGCCATCCAGGCCCTGTTGGATTGATCAGTTTGTGACTTCCTGGGGTCTGAAGTAATCAGGTCTCTCAGAATCTTTAATGATACATAAAGGTGGAAGGATCTGGATAATTACCTCATTTAAGGCAAGACCAAGGGAATTAATTGAACACAAGAAAATGGGACATGGAGGTTGGGTCTGAGGAAGGATTAACGGAATGTGGATTCGTATTCAGAACCGCATGGAAGGGTGAGTCGTGGTCTGTGGAAATCTTTGCAAATGAGCCCAATTTACGTGTGTCTGGCCCCTGTCGATTTTTGTGTTCTAGAGGCATAGGTTTTGGAAAATCTCATGCGGACCCTGTGCAGGCTAAGATGCCCGGGATTTTTGATTTTATTACAATCATTTTCTGAAAATGAAGAAGAGGGAGGTCGTATGGAAATGATCGGCTGTTGGAGAAGGGCTACAGCGGAAGTTCTTATCTGAATGCAATGACTAATATTCCAGGAATTATCAACTGCTTGCATGCTAAATTTGCTTAATATCACACACACACACACACACACACACAGAGCTTTCTTTCACATCTAAAAAGCTTTCTAGTCAGTGTGAGCTCACATTTTTATTCTTCATTCTTTTGGTGGACTTCCGTATGCACACCCGACATTATAAAAACCCTGTTTTGGGGAGGCCTCGGCGGCTCAGTGGGTGAAGCCTCTGCTTTTGGCTCAGGTCATGATCCCAGTGTCCTGGGATCGAGTCCCGCATATGGCTTCCTGCTCAGTGGGGAGTCTGGTTCTCCCTCTACCTGCCACTTGCCTGCTTATGCTCTCTCTCAAATAAATAAATAAAATCCTAAAAAAAAACACCATTGTTAAAACAAAGCAAGACACCATTTGAATGATCCTGCGGAGTAAGATATTCTTGACTTTGTTGGCATGTGAGAACAGGTGTGGTCTCTTTGGTGACCACTCCTGTCCTCCCAGCCTCTGGGCTCCACTGGTGGCTGAACCGGCCCCCCGGTTCAGAGGGACTCTGGAGGACCCTCTATAGACAAGATGAGCAAATCTGTGTTCAGGTGGGTAGTGTCGACTTGGGAGCCTGCAACTGGCCATGGTGGGAGCACCGCGTTGTAGAAACTGGCACACAGTACAAGAAAAAGTGTCAGTTCACTATGAGGGGGGGAGATAATTCCATCAATCCTTTGTAAAAATATTACCCAGCTATGTAAGTTAGGTGAATGTTTCTGCCTATATTCCCTTCCTGAAAAACAAACAAATACACACGTGATCTGCACCCAGACCCCCCACCCAAAAAATGGGGAGATTAATTTCAAATTGATTTTAATCACTTCTGAAAGGTTTGAGAAAAATAGTATGTTTGCTACTACAATTTCCTTCGAGAATTGGCTGCAACAGTCTCTGCTTTCTGTTTGAAATACACATTAAAACAGGTATTTATCACTACCGATGTATTTTAAGCTATGGGGATTTGCAAAAAGAAACCCAGACATCATATGAGAAAGGTTGACGGGTGAGGCATATAAATAAACACGCCTTAATATCACATCACTTACAAAGCGAAACAAACCCTATCTTCGGATCCCTTAGGGACCTTCAGTTACTCCTCTGCCGTGTGCCGCCTTCCTGGGAGGTTTCTGAACACCTCCTCACCATGTCATTCCTGCTCCTTCCCTCCCTTCCACCACCTCCCGGGCAGGTCCAACGAGCACCACGTCCACCAATGTGGACATTGCTGCTATGAACATTGGGGTGCATGTCCCCTGTCTTTTCACTACATCTGTATCTTTGGGGTAAATACCAAATAGTGCAATTGCTGGGTCATAGGGAAGCTCTATTTTTGACTTTTTGAGGAATCTCCACATGGTTCTCCAAAGTGGCTGCACCAACTTGCATTCCCACCAACAATGTAAGAGGGTTCCCCTTTCTCCACATCCTCGCCAACATATGTTGTTTACTGTCTTGTTGATTTTGGCCATTCTAACTGGTGTGAGGTGGTATCTCAATGTGGTTTTGATTTGAATCTCCCTGATGGCTAGTGATGATGAACATTTTCTCATGTGTCTATTAGCCATTTGTATGTCTTCATTGGGGAAGTGTTTTCTCCAATGTTCATGTCTTCTGCTATTTTTTGACGTGATTATTTGTTTTTTTGGGTGTTGAGTTTGAAAAGTTCTTTATAGATCTTGGATACCAGCCCTTTTTCTGTAATGTCATTTGCACATATCTTCTCCCATCCCATGAGTTGCCTCTTTGTTTTGCTGACTGTTTTCTTTGTTGTTCAGAATCTTTTTATTTTGATGAAGTCCCAAAATTTCATTTTCACTTTCGTTTCCCTTGCCTCTGGAGACAAGTCTTGAAAGAAGTTGCTGTGGCCAGTGTCGAAGAGGATACTGCCTATGTTCTTCTCTAGGATTTTGCTGGATTCCTGGCTCACATTGAGGTCTTTCATCCATTTAGAGTTTATCTTTGTATATGGTGTAAGAGAATGGTTCAGTTTCATTCTTCTGTATATAGCTGTCAAATTTTCCCAGCATGCCAACAGACCACAAAAGAAAGCTGGGGTAGCAATTCTTTTATCAGACGAATTAGATTTTAAGCTAAAGACTGTAGTAAGAGATACAGAAGGACACTTTATCATTCTTAAAGAGTCTATCCAACAAGAAGACCTAAGAATTATAAATATCTATGCCCTCCAAATGGGAGCAGCCCTACATAAGCAAACTGTTAACCAAAGTAAAGAAATATATTGATAATAATATGTTAATAGTTATTATAGTAGAAGACCAACAAAGAAACAAGAACTTTGAATGACACATTGGACCAGATGGACCTCATAGATATATACAGAACATTCCACCCTAAAACAACAGAATACACATTCTTCTTGAACACACATGGTATCAGTCCTTTCTCATACCCGCAATGGCGTCTACTTGCCTGACCTTAAGGTCCCATATGGTGGCCCCCATCACCCATCTGTGCTCTTTTGCTACTTCCTGCTACCTACTGTCCATCGCAACCCATGGACTTCCTAATGTTTCCCAAAGAACTCAAGCCTGTTCCTGCCTTAGGCCCCTCAAATGAGACACCTCCTCTTCTTCAAGTGATTTTTTTTTAACATATCTTCACACACACTTACTCTTGTCCTTCAGATCTTAGCATAAATGCATAAATGTCACTTCTCAGAGAGGTGTTTTCTGAGGACACAATCTTGTGAAGCCTGATGAATCTTCATCATTACATTGCCCTAGTTTGTTGCAATCATGGCGCCCCTCTCTGTCTCATACTAAAGTAGTCGTTTGTGTGTGGTCCAACTTTCTCCCTTCTGATGGAAACTCCATTAGACAGACTTGCCTGCATATTCACTGTGGCATCCATAGAGTCTAGAACAAGTGTCCAATATTTATTTGGGGCTCAATCCAAGTGTGGAGGAGTGGATATATTAATGACTTTTCAGTTTTAAAGGCATCTGAAGTTGGCTTAAATATAGAAAATAAGGTTAATCTTCATTTATGTTCAGCTTTTGTCAGAGACACTCCCTAATTTAGTCAATGTTTATCATATCTGTCCCTGTCTTTATGTGTATGCACACACACACACACATATATCTGTGTGTGTGTGCTTGTGATAACTTCCTGTGCTGTATTTTGTGTGTGGTATGTTAAGATCATATTTCAATCAATATCCTGATCATGTGTAAACTGATAAGAATCATAAAATAGGAAATATGAACGGGTTACATGGGAGAAGGAACGGTTGTAAGAAAGAAAAGAAAAAAGAAAATTCTTGCCTTTCAAAGAGCAGAGAATGAAATTCATCTGCCTGATTACTGACTGGTTCATTTCATCTCCTTTTTCTTTCTGAGAGATTTCTGGAAGCCATGGGATTTCAAAGTCATCTTCTGTAGCTGGAAATTCTGAATGATTTAAATAATTCTCAGTAGGAAATAAGATGACCGATATACATGAATAGGAAAGAAATGTTCTTGGATTGATATTTCCAAAGGTTGTCCAAACCAGCTTTACATCTTGGCCCAAGAGCATATAATCGGAATTCCCAGCGGCTGACTTGGGCCAGTTAGGGCAAAACCAATGGCAGTTTCAACCTCTTCTTTCACTGCCAAAACATGTAGATGGTCTCTAAGAATTTGGCAATATTAGTGGCAAAGGGAAATAATCCAAACATAATACATGTTGCAAAGATATGGGGGAGAGAATTCTAGAGAGTAACCCACCATGATAAGGGTAGCAGAAAAAAAAAAAGGAATAGTGACCAATAGCCTAAAAAAGAAACTGAGCAAGCAGCTATCACAGTTAGATGCCGGGCTCTTACATGGTGGGATCCTTGTGCCAGGATGGAAATGTCACTTCTTCCACAGAGGAGAGAAGAGCTGGATGCGTAAGTACAAATTAACAACAGGTGGAAAACATTGTATTCCATGTCCTTAAATTTCCCTTATGATTCAAGGGTTAGTTTTTTTTTTTAAAGATTTTACTTATTTATTTGTCAGAGAGAGAGAGAGGGAGAGCAAGCAAGCACAGGCAGACAGAGAAGCAGGCAGAGGCAGAGGGAGAAGCAGGCTCCCCGCCAAGCAAGGAGCCCGATGTGGGACTCGATCCCAGGACACCGGGATCATGACCTGAGCTGAAGGCAGCTGCTTAACCAACTGAGCCACCCAGGCGTCCCCAAGGGTTAGTTTTTATGGCAAAATACTATTCTTAAGAAATGTTTCCCTTGGAAACTTTAAAGTTAGAATTGCAAATTAACGCTAGTTAGAGAAAAGATAAGAGGTCTCTCTTCAAGTCTTCATTGCAAACATCACCATAGTAGTGAAGTAATATTTCAGAGGAAAATGTAAAGCGCCTGCAACTCTTCCCCTCCCCCCATCAATATTTGGATGGCGCTTTGGGACAGTCCTATCCTAGCTTCAAAAGCCACCTGGAGTGCAGTTGATTGTAGTGAATCTCACTTTAGCCTCCCAGGTGATGTTATCTATTCCTTTTTGTGAAATGATTTTTTTGTGGACATGGTCACCCTTTAGGTTTATTTGTATGTAGTTTTCAGGCTCGCGGAATGTAAAAGGAAAGAGGTTTTAAACCAAAGCCATTCATTATGTTTCCTATATTGGTTAAGAACAGTGGTGTTACATCTACCTGCTTGACTTCCTGCCCTTGTCTTTCCAGGGGTAGATTATCTTGTGGACTCAGAGAGCCCCAGTGGACTCCGAGCACACATCTGTCTTAAAGGGAAAGCCTCTCGAGTCCATGGGTGTGCCTATCTACCCATGTTGGCCCATTTTGACTCTGTCCAAGGATACCAACGATTGGGGTTCTGTTTGTCTCCCCCTCACCTGGGTCTCTTGGGCCTTGGCAGGGGGCCCATGGCGGTGACTCACCTTTCATTCCCTCCACCAATCTCCTCTCAGCAAAGGGTCATGTTGTCTTGCCTGAGTCCCTTCCCCAAATGCTTCCAGGCCTTGTTCACCCCAATCTGCTCAACATTTCACCCATTGGATCTTGGTTAGGTCAGTTGGTTTGCCTAGTCTCTATACGAGGCTGTGTATGGCCAGCATGGACAGCCTGAAGGAGTCTGATAGCAGCCAGCCTTCAGGAAGCTCCTCTTGTCTTCTGCATCCTTTGGTAATCCTCAAGTAACTTCTTGTTCTGTGAACAAGTGGCATGCTCACATTAAATTAAGATGTAAATGTCTGTCTTGGAAGAGTTTTGTGTGTTCTGCCTCCCCCGCCCCTGCTACTAGCCGGTCATCATACGCTATAGCTCTGCTTGTTCTGAACTTCCCTTTTACGGATAGAGATATCGGAATACTTATTGATCACAAAATACTGAGCAATCAGCCCTTCCTCCCACTGTGTGAAATTACATCTTTTCACAGAATCACGTAATCACAGCCATGTAGTCAGAGCAAGTTTATGATTGTTTTCTTAGTAACATGAAAGAAATAATACTGGTAAATTTTCTAGGTGAAAGAAAGAAATTCTGTAAGTCAGTTTAACCTTTTTGTTTGTTTGGTGGTGCTTTTGGTCAGTTTTACAGATTCTTTTTTCTTTTGAAATGGATACTTTGTTACTCCCCTGATGATTAATTTTCTGTGTCAGTTTTGGCTAAGGGATGCTCAGATAGCTGGTAAAACATTTTGTTTAGACGGATCTGTGAGGGAGTTTCTGAAAGAAATGAGCATTTGAATCAATAGAGCGGTAAAGAAAGATAGTCCTCCCCAGTGTGGGTGGGCCTCATCTGATTAGATGAAGGTCTGAATAGAACAGAAAGGCAAAGGAAAGGCAGATTTGTTCTTTTGCTCAAGCTAAACTTGGACATCTGTCTTCTCCTGCCCTTAGATGTCAGTTCCTAGTGCTTAGGCCTTTGCACTCAGGTTGAATTACACCCCTGGATTTCAGCTATCCAACTTCCAGAGGAAGACCGTGAGCTTTCCTGGCCTCCATAACTATGTTAGAAAATTCCTATAATAAAATTCCGTGTATGTGTTTGTGTGTATAAAATTAAAACAATATATTATATATCATGTAATAATGTAACATACATTTATAGTTTATACATTTTATATGTTAATATGTAAAATAGAATGTATTTTTATTTTTAAAATAAATTTTTATTTTTATTTTTATTCTTAGATTATAATACAATTTTTTAAATTTATTTATTTGTCAGAGAGAGAGGGAGAGAGAGCGAGCGAGCACAGGCAGACAGAGTGGCAGGCAGAGGCAGAGGGAGAAGCAGGCTCCCCGCTGAGCAAGGAGCCGGATGTGGGACTCGATCCCAGGACGCTGGGATCATGACCTGAGCCCAAGGCAGACACTTAACCAACTGAGCCACCCAAGTGTCCCACAATTTTTATTTTTAAATTAACATACCCCTCCATTTTTATTTCTGTCCCTTCTTCTGGGAACGAGGCCAAGAGCTTCCAGACCCTCCATGAGTGCACACTCCTCCTGGTACTTCGCAGAGCTCACCAATCAGGAAGCTCTCTGAATTTCATCCTCTAGGAGTTTTTATGGGGATTTCATTACACAGGCATGATTGATTAAATCACGGTCTATTGATGATTGAACTCTCCAGCCCCTCTCCTCTCCTCTCCTCAGTGGGTTGAAAAGTTCCAATCCTATAGTCCTGATCTGGACTTTTTGGTGACCAGCCCTCCTCTCGGGGACGCCAGCTACTGATCATCTTATTAACATGCCAAAGATGCACATCACTCCAAGAGATGCTGCGAGCTTTCGGATCAGCGTGCCAGGAACTACGGACGAAGACCAAACATATATTTATCACAGTAGTCAATATGGGAAGGAAAAATTTGTGCACGCATGCATGTGTGTGTGTGTGTGTATAATGGCAGGTAGATTTGAATTCAACAAAATGGGGAAAGGCTAGCTTGCAAAATTTAGGTAAAAAAATAAGCTAGTGAAAAGTCTGAAAAGTGTCCTCTTTCTTTATTGTTATTTAAACCACAGGGTGAGATTTATGTCCATTGAATTTTGGGTGTTCAGAAGTTAAACGTATGATATATAATAAAATTAAACACAGTTGCTTGTAGAGATCCATAAATTACCCATAAAAAGTGGTTTAATTTGAAGCAAATAAAATAATCAGAAGAGACGGAAGCCTGAGGTCTTTAATATTGCATCATTTTCATCCTGGAGAGTTTGTAGGAAGATCCAGTGTTAATCCCTTAAGAACCATGGCTGACCTAGTTTCTCCTGGGTTCATGTGTCCTGAGGATCCCAATGCTGCTGCTGGTGAGTGTGGCTGTCGTCCTGCGAGTCCTGGCGTCCTGCAGTAGCCTGATGGATTCTTGATGCCCTCGTGTGTGCATGCGCACATTGCGCTGAGGCTAGCCTCACAGGCAGGCTTTACACCCCTGATGGACTTCTCTGGAGAGCAGTGGGAACTCGTACCGCCCAGCTGGGAGCATCCGGGTGTAGGACCGCATCAGTATTCTCTTAAGAGGAACTCGGCACTTTCTGGAGCCTTTTTTCTTGGCTAAGCATAGCAGCAACTAAACTTGGATTTCTTTTTAATCACACCTGATTAAGTAGGACACGGGCTTCACGCTGGGAGAGTGTCCCCCACACCTCACCTGCTCTCTGCAGGATGCGCTATTTCGAGAGCATCCTGGGATTTACTTACATGCCTTTTTGTGGACAGGCAACTTGAAAGGAGCAGGTAAATCTTGTGGTACAGAAACCATTTAGTAAAATTATATTCACCAAGGTTATTTTTATGGATGCCCCAGCTTTGCGTCTGAATGAGGGGGTTCCCCAGAACAGTTCCAGCTGTGAGCTGTTTGTGCCTTGGCAAGAATTTTCTCGAAACAGAAAGGGCTACTGGTTCATTCCAAGATGATGTGATAGCTAAATAATTTTAATGTGATCCTTCTATTGAGATATAGCATACGTTACAAAAAAGTGCATATACCAGCGAATTCCTGGCTTTATCATTAGCCTTTTTGGAAGTCTGAAAACACTACTCATTCTTGAAAATAAATTTTCTTTTACATAGCAAATACTCTTATGACTTCCTTCTTTCCGATAGAACAGCCAACAATTCAGCCCTTACTTTATTTTTTTTAAATTTTATTTATTTATTTTGACAGAGAAAGATCACAAGTAGGCAGAGAGGAAGGGAGAGAGAGAGGGGGAAGCAGGTTCCCTGCTGAGCAGAGAGCCCGATGTGGGGCCCCATCCCAGGACTCTGAGACCATGACCTGAGCTGAAGGCAGAGGCTTTAACCCACTGAGCCACCCAGGTGCCCCTCAGCCTTTACAATACAGCTTACATCTTCCTTACTCAGGTAAGTACTGCAACCACGCTCAGCTATCATATATCCTGTCTCCTCCATCAATATTTTAAGTGCATGAGCATATAATACTAGTTAGCACAGAAAGAAGCTTCTAGTAACAATAGGGCTGATTCCTTCAACCAGACGAAAAGAACAGGAGCGGTTGGTTTGGAGAGTGGCTGGCCAGTGGCTAGGATGAATGGATTTGGGGCAGGTGGGTGTTCATTCCTACTTTTTCATCTTTGCGGCCCACAGACTGTGCTTATCTGATTGTCCCAGAAGTGGGCTATGATCCAGGGAATTGAGGGCCACCTCCTCCCTTAAGTGAAGGGGGCTAATCTTTTCATGACCCCCATGTCAGCCTCCTACAGGTTCACTTCTTCTTCCTTTGTCTCCTTCCTCCCCTGGAAAATTCCTCCACTACTCTACGCTTCCTCTCAGTTCTGATATCCTCCCATCTCCACCCCAGCATCTACACATCCCACTCTAACATGTTACCCTCCCTGAGTTCTAGTCCCTGAAAACTAGTCTCCTATGTTACCTCGGGGCGGGGGGGGGCGGTTCTGCAGGTATTAAGGTCATCTGTGTTGGAAACTCTCCTGATGTGGCCCATCATGAGGGCATTTCCTTTCCACCACGAGACCCATTGTGAATGCAGTGCCAGGCAGATGGTCTCCAATCAAAATATAAGGTGCTTTCCTAATAAGCACCCTTTCTCGACCTCCTGTTACATTACATTAATTGCATTAATTCTAATATATGCTCTGTTACATATCCAGAACATGTACAGCTTGATTTAATTTGACAGTAGTCCTATCACGTTGGCATGATAATGACCATTTTCATAAAAGGAGACTTAGGCTCAGAGTGGTTAAGTGACATGACAAAAGTCACACGGCATGGGTGTGATGGCGAAAAGATTCAAATCCAAACACGTCTGATTTCAAAGCTCCCAACCAGCAGGAGATATTGAAAGGCAGTGATTGCTTGAATCTGCAGAGGCCCAGGTTGTACCTCCTGCTACAGCGTTCGTCCCCCAACGTGGAGCAGGTCCTCTCGCCAGATGTTACCGTTACACTCTGCTCAAATGGAAAGGATGAACCGGCTTCCTTGAAGAGAAAGACCAACGGATCCACACTGTGCCATAGTGGTTAGAATACGAACACAATATGTGAACACTGAAGGAAACCATGAAGACAGAGAAACCTTTCTTCCTCCTACTGTTTATGTACAGACCTTCCACAGGAGCCTGGGACTCAAGAACACGGAGTAACATCAGTGTTGACCAAGTGCCCTCTTGCTGGTTCCTGACTGCTCACCTCGTGAAGCCCAAATCACGTAGATGTTCCCTCTCAAAGCCCCCAAACCTGGCTGCCAGGCCCCACGTCCCATGCCTTACCGCACACCTTCCTGTAGCATCAGGAGGGCTTTATTTTTATTTTCTGTATATTCGCTAGTGTGAGTATTTAGTATCATAACACGAACTTCCAGACTTGGATGCCTCTGATTGGAGATCTCTTCGGACACCTTGTAGGAAGCACTCACCATTTAAGATCCTTATGTGTCCTGATTCAGCACAAGCAGGCCCACTGATGTGTCCCCTGGCAGCTAACATCCCCTTTCTGTCATCGATTGGAATCACCCACCACACATTTACAAAGCATCTCTGATGTGCTGTGTGTTGCACTCAATTTATCTCATTTACCTTTATGGGATCATGTCCCTGGGGTGCATTTTTATCCCACTTTATAACTCTGAAATTGAGATTTAGCAGGGGGAAAGGCCAATGTTCTTATGCTTATGCAACCAGTAGTCCCAGAATCAGGATTCAGACGCCAGTAGCTCTGACTCTCAAGTCATGACAATAATCAGTGGCATTCTCCAGCACTCACCTCATCTACGTTAGCCAATGCTGCATTTAAAATGTGAGCCGGATAACTGCTAATGCATGCTTTAGGTAACCATGGGAAATTCAGGGCCCGTTTCATCTCTTTTCCCTCATTAGGACCTTTCCTTCTAGGCAATTATGTGGCCAAACTGAGAAAAATTGGCCAGGACAGGTCCCAAACCATAGGTCCCAACCAGCGGCTCCCACCTTCTGGGACCTTAGCAGATCCGGTTCCATCCTGGGTTACAGAATCAGAACCCGGTGAGTGAGACCCCTAAATCCATCTTAACTGGCCTCCCAGTGAATTCTAATATGTGCTCAAGTTTGCAAACTACTGAGCTGGAGAAGGAAAGCAGAAGTCAACCATATGCGAAGCATCACCTTTAATAATGGAGAGCTGAGTGGGCATTTGTCTTAGGAAGGTGGTTTCCAAACTTGGCTGCACATTGGCACACACGAGCATCTGGGAAAATTGCTCCTCCCTGGCCCTGGGGGTGTTCAAGGTGAACCGGTGAATCCCAGTCAATCCCCTTTTCTGTGTCCCAGGTCTCACGCAGGATCCTTTGCTACATTTTGCCTGCACAATTAATATTTTTGGGTTGTGTATGTTGCATTGATTCAAGATGGAATTCAAAAGCGACTCTGTTTTGTGGAAGGAAGAATTTGGTAGGAATAAGGTGAATGAGCTCAGTAGATTTAGGGAACAGGGTGGAAGTCAGAGAGGCTGCAGACCCGCAGACAGGACACATGTTGCGTTCTTGCAGAAGTGAGGGACTGGGAGCGCCTCGGGTTGGCCACGCTGCAGGGTGGAACCCTGGGAGGAGGAGTGGGCAGGGAGAACATAGTGCAAGGGAAGGGGCAGCTGGCCCACTGGCTCCCACTCACTTTCCCACTGTGGGAAAGTCCTGTGAGGGGTCCTGGAGGGTGTGCCATAGGGGGGATGCCAGTCAGGGGGACTTTGGCTTCCGTGGAACACTGGCTGCCCTGAGACCAGTGGCTGCTGAGTTTTTTGAAGCCTGAAGCTACGTTCTCCTCTGACTGACCTTCATGGTCACCTTGTGAAAAAACCTGAGTGGCTGCCCTTAGGTGCCTGATGTCCACTCTCCTGTTCTAGGCTAGTGAGCAGCTCACGTGGTCAAGGGGTGGGGCAGTGGGGAGGTGGCAGTCCTGTCTGACGAGCACTCCTGGTTCTAGGGCTCAGTTTGCCTCGAACAACGTCTGGGCTCCTAGACCGCTGTCTCTATCTCTCCAGCCAATGTCCTAATCGGTGATGTAGGACTATTAGACTAGATTTGTGTAAGTAATCTTCACCAGGTTTTTTTTTGTTTGTTTAAATTTGCGTGTGCCTCTGAGACATAACAATTTTATTGGACAAGAGGCCAGTTGGACTGATTTACTTGCTGTTTAGCTCTCAAGGTAGGTGTGAGTCTTGCCTCCAACACCTTCTTGTAAAATGATTGCATTAGAATTCTTGAGGGTTTTCAATCACATAAATAAGATTGGGTTTAATTAAGCTTATGTATTTGCGTGGCTTGTAAGTTCTTAAGAAGGAAACTGTTTGGCAGTAGTAATAACTATGTATTGATTATCTACTGTGTGCCAAGGGTTTGACATAATTTATCTTATTTAATTCTTATAACAACCCTAGTTGGCATAAAGGAATCCATTCATTTGAGCAAGTCACAAAGTCAGCAAATGATAAAGATGGATATTTGCACCTGCTTCTTTCCCTCGTCTCCTGCTAATGTCACCTCTTAATTTGGGGAATTGCTTGTCTTTGTCCTTCAGGGCTTCTGAGTAAAGCCACTACCCCAAACCCATGGGCAGCATATTCTCAATGCCTGGCCAATTCTGTGTTCCTTCCAGGTGTAATGGTTGGTCCAAAGGTGGGCAAGTGACCATGGTGCAACACTCCACAGCCTTCCCTGGGATTGTAGAATGGTCCCACCCCAAAGCCTGCAGAAAACCAGGTTCTTCGGCCATAGAGACAAAAGAGGGAGGGAGGTCAAGACTGGAGACACTTCATTCCCCAAAGAGCCAGGCCAATTCTGTTTCCAGTTCTCCTAGAGGAGTCAAATCCCATTTCTGATTAAGGTAGTTTAAGTTGGATTTCCATTACTTCCAACCAGCATACTGGCAAGACACTAGGTGGTTTTGGGATATGACCTTCTTGTCTTCATAGGTCTCCACAGTGAGTGGAGAATGCACAAGTGAGAGCTATTACTGTGGAATGTCTCCTCATGGACCCAGTTTCAGTACCCAGCACATCTGGTGGGCTATGGTATTATCTGGGTCTCCAGTTCCCTGGGCTTTAGGGGAGGGAGGACAGTGACTTACCTACCATCTGGCCTAGAGGACTGGTAGCCACCAGGGGACATCTTTCAACTTGCTATATGGTTGTATGTCAATCCTGTCCTATCATCCCAGCCCAGGTCAAATCTTCCAGGTTTTCTTTCCTTTTCTTTTCCCTTTCCTTTCCTCTCCTCTCCTTTCCTTTCCTTTCTTTCAAAAACATTTTATTTATTAATTTGACAGAAAGACAGCACAAGCAGGGAGAACAGCAGAGGGAGAGGGAGAAGCAGGCTCCCTGCTGAGCAGGGAGCCCGATGTGGAACTTGATCCCAGAACCCTGATCATGACCCGAACTGAAGGCAGACACTTGACTGACTGAGCCACCCAGGCACCCCTCTCCCAAGTTTTCTAAAATAAGTTATAAATGTAACCCCTGTCATTAAGTAAAAGTCCCTTTTGGGGTGCCTGAATGACTCAGTCAGTTGAACATCTGACTCTCGGTTTCAGCTCAGGTCATGATCCAATGGGTGGTGAGATCGAGCCCCACATTGGGCTCCCCTCTGAGGTGGGAGCCTGCTTGGAGATTCTCTCCCTCTGCCCCTTTCCCCCACTCACATGTACTCTCTCTCTCCATGACATAAATAAGTCTTTAAAAAATGAATTTTGAGAGCAGCTTTAGGTTGAGAAGAAATAAGAGTGTGCATCCTAAAGTCTATCTGTGGAGGTAAGGGGAGATAGGAAACAAGGTAAAAATTAGATGCCAGCCCTTAACCTTGTTTGAAGAAAGTTGAACAAGGAGCCACAGATACAATATGGAAACTCCCTTCCTCTGCTGTTCCCCTCTAGGCCAGTGGCGTATTTGTGTCTGTTTCCTCCTACTCTTAAGTCAAGATCAGTCATTCATCACCAAACTTCCGTACTTGCCTGGGTCATCGAGAAGTGTGTTAAAATGCAGATTTCTGTTTGTTTTTTTAAGGAAGCTCTATGCCCAACATGGGGCCCAAGATCAAGAGTCACATGCTCTACCAACTGAGCCCTCCAAAAGTCCCAAAATGTCAACTTCTGATAGAGCAGATCCGGGAGAGGAGCCAGGCGTTTAAGTTCCTTAACAAGTCCCTTCAGAAATTTGGATGTGTGTGAACCTTTGAGTAGTTTAAAAATTGAGGGTGTGGGGATTATCTGGATTCCTTCCTCTCTTCCAATGCTGCATTTGGCACCCCCCCCCCCATCCCAAGCAAAGTGGAATGTCTCAGGTTAACCTCAGGTTTTCTCTTTTTACACTTTTATTTCCATGGTTTGCTCTTCCCCCACCATATTAATTTCCAAATTTCATATTTCTCCAACCATGTCTTCTATTTTTAACTTGGAAAAAATTTATTCCTGGTGGACAAGCTGATGAGTCACAAGGTGGGCTAAATGTTCTGGCATTCCCTCCCTCACTGGGTTGATTAATATGCCTGGAAGCTTTGGCTTTGGAGACAGGGGTACCTACAGGATTCTATCTATGTAACTCAGTGTTTATGACTTAGCTTCCTATTGGCATCAGCAGATGATTACTCTAATAACGAAGTAATGAAGAAGAAGCATTCCTGGTTACTACTGAGAATTATATTCAACTCTGGAACAAGGTATCGGTAAACAATTAAGAAAGAGAAATGACCTTGAAAAATTAGATCCTACCATTATTTTCTTTGACTAATATCAAATTTATGTCTTAGTTTTGTTGTCATAAGGACAAAAGGGTTTTGTTTTTTGTTTTGTTTTGTTTGTTTTTGTTTTTGATATCACTTCCCTCCTTGATATTAGGAAACTCTCTTGGAATCTGGCTTGCCAAGCCTTGCTTTATGGCTGCGTAGCTGATCTATATTTCCCTATTTCACATAGGTTCTTATCCAAGTGTATGTGTTAGCAGGAAATGGCTTTTGCAAATACAAGTATGCAGCTATAGCTACAGGAGCCAAAATTTTCTGCAGATTCCTAGGATTTGTCTAAATCCACAAAAATCTCTGAGCTGGAAATCTGTGTCTCTGGTTCTCACTCCTCTGTGCCTCTTTGAGGTCTCAGAGCTGCTTAGTGTGTGTCCTGTTTTCAGGAACTCCCTGACATTTAGCAAAATCCAGCAAATTTTGACATAACTGCATATTTATTAAGTAGGTAAGTCTTAACTATGTTTAACATATTAATATGGACGTCACACTTGGAGCAAAGAGAAAATCCCACCAGCTTCCAGAGAGAAAACAAGCAGGTCAACATAAAGCAACAATGGTGGAAAATGTTCAAAGTTCTCAACCAAAACAGTGGAAGCTGAATGGTGATAAAAAAATACCCTCAAGATCCCCAAGGAAAGTGACCTTGAACCTGGAATTTTATACCCAGCCCAACTGTTGATTAAGAATGACATTACAGTAAACATATATTCATGTTTCAACTTGTAAGTTCTCAGTATTTGTCTTTAAGGATCCTCTCTGGAGAAGCACTGAAGGATACACACCCTATAAAGGAAGGAGGCATAGATCTGACGCATCAGAGCAGTAGGCTCCCAGGACACTGGTGAGGGAGCTGAAAGGTGACCAGGCACAGAGCATGGCCAGTGTGTACCGGGCACGTCAGAGGGCTCTAGGAGGTGTCCTTCAGAAAGCCAAAACTGATAAGATACCTGATAGAGCTGACACGGTTGGGAGGAGGTTTAGACAATGATTGGAGTATTTGGGGTTAAATTTGTGGAAAGTAGAGACAGCTAAGCCATGAAAGTGGAGATGATCATTAATTACTAGAAACAAGGATAATAAAATGTACATGAAAGTTCATCATATTATATTACTTGCCTCACCTGTGGACAGTGTTCACATAGTTACAACAACAGGAACAGAGAAGATTGATAAAACCGAAATTCATTGTATCAGGAGGAGAGTGGATAGTAAGGGTGTTTTAGATGCTTGGATAGTGTGATGAAAGAAAGCCAAACCTTGGTTTCCACTGTGGCCAGTTCCTAGATTCTGCCTCAATCTAACATACTAAAAAGCAGCAATATAACCGTTTTATTAAAAAAAAAAAAAAAGGAAACAAACACATGAAACAAATTAGGATTTGTTACTCTGAGAAATTGGGAAGGATGTTGGGATACTGTTCTTTTCCTGATAAGCTTTGTAGAAATCTTCACATCTTTGAACCGTAAGCAGCTATTTTTATGAACAGCAAACCAGCAAAACATTTGCATCCTAAGCATACCTTTTTTTTAAATTTCTTTTCACTGTAACAGAATTCATTGTTTATGAACCACACCCAGTGCAACTTTTAACACTGCAACAAATCACAGAAGTCCCTTCAGGGAGCTATGGGTCAGTTGACGTGTGGGGAGCAATGGCCCCTTGGCAGCTTCTGGTTATACGCTCCAGGAGGGTAGAGCCGCTCTTCAGAAGGTGGCACGTCAATGATTAGGAATAAATTCATCATCTCTTCAGCTGGCCGAACAAGATGTTTTCATACAACTCTTTTGCCAATCACTGTTGAGCCCCAGGATGTTTTGACATGACCTAAAAAAGATACCGTTAAGCATTTAGCTATTTTTATTCCAAGCCTTGTGCTCAACAAACATTCTCTCCTCTCCCCATGGGCTCAACCCTTCCTAAAACTCCCTGAATCCCATCTAAGGATGATTGCAAGGGAAGGTCAGCAAGAGAAAAAAGACTCCAGTTGTCTTCCGGATAACACGTTCTCTGTTGACATTTCATAGGGTGGCATTTGGACACAGCATGATTAAAAAGAGCTCCCTTAACATGGGATATCAGCAAGCCAGGAACATCCACAGGGGAGAAGAAGAAACGGGCAGTTACCCGTCACAGAGTCGTAGTGCTTTGGGGGCTAAGACTCCACTCAGCCTTGTCATTCGAGAGCTGTTTGGAAGCAGAACCGAATAAGGGAAAGTGTTCAGCTTTGGAGTCACATCAATATCCAATTCCCTTAGCAACTTGTCCTGTGACCACTTCTCTGCATTTCATTCTCCTCGTGTGTAGAATAGAAATAACTATTGTGTTACAGGATTACCAAAAAGGTAAAACGGGACTGCTGCAATTAATTGCTGAGACCCACATCTTAGTCATCTTGGATGACTTCTGCAGAAGACACCGCTCAGCACCCAGGAGATCTAAAATAAGACCCTGTCAAGGGAACATACGTTGAACTGATGAGCATAGACCCAGCTGGTGGGAGGTGATCATTTATACCCTCTCTTTCCCCTCTCACAGCAACCTCACCCCCTGCCTTCTAGACACAGAGAAACTGAGAGCCTCTGACATTTAACGCTGTGTCTGAGTCAGTGGTACAAATTGAATTCGGATGAAGGTTGCCAGTTTTAGCAAATAAATAATACACGAAGTCCAGCTAAACTTCAGATTCAGGTAAACAAGCAAAAATGAAGACTTGGGACATAACACTAAAAAAATCCTGGGGTTTACCTGAAATTCAGCTTTAACTGGGCATCCTGTCTTATCTGACAGTTCTAATCTGTATAAACCTCCTCTGTCTCAGCGTTCAGCCCTTGCTCTGTGCTTGTCTAGGGGAGGAAAGTGGTAAGAAGTCAGAGCAGGGGAGCTGGCAGGCTGGAGGACCCAGCCGCGTGTGCACACCTAGCAATGTAACTGGAAGACTCAGTTGTGTGTGCATACGTTGAAACGTGCTTGGAAGGCCCAGCCATGTGTGCACATGTAGAGACATGATCCTAAGACCCGGCCGTGTGTGCGCAGTTAACAATGTGTTTGGAAACCCCAGTGTGTGCACACACCTAACAATGTGACTGGATGCCCCAGCGTGTTTGCACACCTAAGGATGTGACCGGAAAACCCCGCTGCATGTGCACACGTACTGACATGATCCTAAGACCCGGCCATGTGTGCACACATAACGATGAGCATGGAAGCCCCAGCATGTGTGCACACATGGCAATGATCAAGCATCCGGGGTGACACAGCACTGCCAGATTGCCCCCTGAAGCCCAAGGGACCCACGACACACCCCTGCTGGATGGAGACATATGCCCGGATAGGACGAGCATTTGACCCATGCAGAAAACCGTGCAGTGGATTGCTCGCTCCCGGCTGCTTGGCGGCCCACCCGCCGTTCTCTCAGGTGTCCTGAGGAGAGAATCTCGAGATGCCTCCTCTGTCATCGCTGCTTCCCCTTCGCTTGGGTACCCCTTGACCAGACTGATGCATTACGCATCTCACGGTGAGTCTGGATTACTCATGGAGAGTCCTGCGGGTTCTGTATACGACATTACTCAGCAGGGGCAGCCAGGCCAGGGTTTCCTTTGCTGTTCAGATCCGTGCTTGTCCTATGGGAAACACCAGGCTGAGCTCCTCGCCGCTGTGGGGTGGCCTCAGAGTTGGTCTTTCGGGTTACCCTGATGAAACTCAGTGGGAAACCACATGAGACATCTCCTGTCCTTCCCCAGTGACACATACCTTCCATTAAATTCAAGGCAGCATAGTCATAGTAAATGCTGCAAGCCCTTTCCAAAATCCCCTATGAAATAACCAGACTCAGTGCCCAAGTCCCGGGGACAGCTTCCCCTGGCCAGAGACACACCTCACACTGCTGCACTACCGGGGGACGGCTGCAAAACAGGCTTATACTTGAACCGCAGGTAGGAAAACAAGTCCGTGCGGGAACAACCGAAACTTCCCTTCTGCCAGGAAAGATCAGCAGAAACTATGAGTAGGAAAAAAAAAAAAAAGAACTTCAAGGTAAATGGAACGTTTTCAGCTTAAAGAAAGGCTGATTGTTTTCACAAAAATCCCCACAGACCTGGCAGCGATTATTAAAGAAGTGATTTCTGAGGGTCAGGGCATGGAGGTTTCAGATGAATATGCCGGCGACTGAGCCCTGTTTAACGCAGGGAAGTAAGCAAACAGTAGAAATAATTAAAAGCTGTTAAGGCAGATGTCTGTTTGGCTGACACATATGTTATTAAAAAACAAGAAAGTCTATAGCCAGTTGCATCTAAGCATCGGTCTTTGCTCCCAACCATTCCCATTAGTAATCGTGCACAATAGTAATTAACATCCGTGGAGAACTTTCATCAAATACGTCACGGTCTCCACTCTGCGTTGCTCTCCAGTGGGCAGACGTTCACCGTGGAGGTAACTCACCTCTGGCCTTATCAGAAGTCACTGTCTTGGGGAACCTGCTCCAGAAAACTGTTAATTTTCTATAGAGGGACAACAGGACACTGGGAGACCCCTTCCTGATACCCTGCTGGCTGGACACCTGGCTTGCCACCCTGGAACTCTGCCAGCTGGAAGGAGGATGGGGAAAGAAGGGACACTCTGTCCCCCGAAGGCTGTTACTGAAAGTTGCACCCACTCCCACTCATCCAAGGGGGTGGCACTTGAATCACCTGGGTACCAACGCCTGGCGGGAATGCTTTCTTTATTCTGAGTGGCTCTGTGGTTTCATGGAAATCAGAAGCTCTATTACTAAAAAAGAAGGCACACATATCGAGGAACAACTAAGTAACTTCAACAGGGCTTCCAAAATCCTCTAATCAATTGACTCTATATGCCTAACTAACTTAGGTATTGACCCACGACAATGAACCGAGTACAGGGCCATGGATGTAACATGACGCCTAATGGGAAGTGACCCATTCCTTTGCTCTGAAAGACATGAAAAATGTCAACTGCTGGAGCTTTAGAGGACACACTCAAATGTACCCTCATAACCCTTGATGGATTAATTTGGTCAATAATTTATATTTAAAATCACTTATAAAAGGTAATCTGTTAATTTAAGAAATATTATTTGCACTTCTATTTCATAAAGCATTGGTTAAGGGTCAAGCTGTTCATGACTGTGCTAGAGTTTCTAACAGTATCTATGAAAGAACCTTGCAATTATCCATGGAATTTCCACTGTCAATTATTGTTTGAATCATCACCGCAATCAAGAAGGTGATTCTATCTATTTGGGTCCTGTGTGGTTGAGATAAATGTGAATTCTCAATCTCGCTGAGTGAATCAAGAGTCCTCGGAGATCAGAAAATCAATTTGTTTGAGTGGCCGTGCACCATTCTCACTCTGAAAAGAGAAAGGGTGCTGGTGGTCCGCTCTGTGGTGCTGTGTGAAGTCAGGTGCACAGACCCATGTTGACCCTAACTCAGTATTCTGCCTTCCCTGGTGGTAGCAGAGGGATGGTAGAATTCATCACAGCCATCTCCTAATGGGATCATCCATGAAATCATCCTCGAAATAGTACAGCCCAGAGGAACAGGAGTTAAAATTTCTAATTTTATTAATTTTATATGTTTTATTACAACATAACCTAAAATTACTCAATGGTACTCTTCATTAATAAGTCTAGAGTAGTGATTCTTCTGTCTTGCTGGTTAGCATGGTCCGTTGGGCAAATCTGTTTTGAGTTATAGACTCCTGGGCCATACGTAGGGTGTACCAAATAAGGATTTCTGGGACAGGACTCCAGAATCTCTCATTTTTCCAAAGCTCCTGACGAGACTTTGAGGCAGCCAACCTGACATTATTCCTTGGAACAGAATTTGGGAAACATTGGCTAAAACTTTCAAAAATATCCTCCTCAACGTTTGGAGGGTGGGGTCAGAATTTAGGAGGCAATGCTCTTTGGCCTAAGTGGAAGAAAGGACACTTGAATAAGTAAGATGTAATTTAGAAGCTTTAGATCAGTTTCTTTTGTTTTCTGTTTGCTTTTGATTATGCAAAATATTTCTTTTGCAGCACGCATATTCAGTGATGCGTCTAAGCTTGAGTGCCTCCCAGTATCTGGTGGATTTTTCTTTTTTTGCCTGTGCCCTCCTCATTCCCATGGCACTCAACATGGCGTTCTCATTCCCATGGCACCAAACAGGCTCCTACCTCCCAGGGATCATGTTATCTGCCTTCACTTTTATAAATGCACAATTGAGTCCCTGGATCTTGATTTAGGACTGAAATTTGGCAGAGAGTTCAACAGCTCATTCATTAAGCGTGCAGGTTATCAGGTAAATCAGTGACTTCATATATCAAACTCTTGGAAGGTCCTCCCACCAACGCCTACCACATACCTGACTTATTTGAATAGTACATCACAGTTCCAAAATGAAAATGTTATTCTGACTGAATGGGGAATTTACATAAGGTGATCTTCCTCTTTCTTCCAATGACAGTTTACTTAGAAGATGGTCTGGAAAACACAGGAGGGAATTTTTACGGTCAGCTGGGTCACAGAATTTGCCATTCCACCTTCATCTCCCAACCCTGTCTCCCTTGCTCAGGACGGACAGGCTGTCAGAATGGGCGGGAGTAGAACTGAGTGTGGTGGGTGGGGTGAGGAAGCTCCGGAGAGCTCGCCCTGCCGGGAGTGGTGGGGCATTGCCTGCCTCCATATGTTGTGGTTTGTTTTTTTTTTATTTCTTTTCAGCATAACAGAATTCATAGTTTTTGCACCATACCCAGTGCTCCATGCAATGCAGGCCCTCCATAATACCCACCACCAGGCTCCCCCAACCTCCCACCCCCCGCCCCTTCAAAATCCTCAGGTTGTTTTTCAGAGTCCATAGTCTCTCATGGTTCATCTCCCCTTCCAATTTCCCTCAACTCCCTTCTCCTCTCCATCTCCCCATGTCCTCCGTGTTATTTGTTATGCTCCACAAATAAGTGAAACCATGTGATAATTGACTCTCTCTGCTTGACTTATTTCACTCAGCATAATCTCTTCCAGTCCCATCCATGTTGCTACAAAAGTTGGGTATTCATCCTTTCTGATGGAGGCATAATACTCCATAGTGTATATGGACCACATCTTCCTTATCCATTTGTCCATGGAAGGGCATCTTGGTTCTTTCCACAGTTTGGTGACTGTGGCCATTGCTGCTATGAACACTGGGGTACAGATGGCCCTTCTTTTCACTACATCTGTATCTTTGGGGTAAATACCCAGTAGTGCAATTGCAGGGTCATAGGGAAGCTCTATTTTTAACTTCTTGAGGAATCTCCACACTGTTCTCCAGAGTGGCTGCACCAACTTGCATTCCCACCAACAGTGTAAGAGGGTTCCCCTTTCTCCACATCCTCTCCAGCACACGTTGTTTCCTGTCTTGCTAATTTTGGCCATTCTAACTGGTGTGAGGTGGTATCTCATGTGTTGTGTTTGTAAGAAAGAGGAAGGCACAAGACTCCATTCCTAAACCATTCCTTTTTTTCTCCCTCAAAACCCTCTGCTTCTTTGAGGTATATGACACCATCTGCCCCACATGTCTCTCTCTCACTGAAGACTGGCTGTTCCCCTGGGAAGCCGTGTTTCTGGTTAAGCCCAACCATAGCCTTTCTCCTTCGCCACCCCTCAGCAGCTGATCCCGGACAGACAAAATCACACAAAGCTTCCATGTAAATTTACTCGCACAGATCCCAAGTGGGCACTTCCCACCACCCAGCAGTCCCTGTTTGTCTTCCAATTGCTTGTCTTCCAGTCAGGAAGGTCTTAGAAATCACTTGACCTTTCCTTGCTTGTTTCTTCCTTCTGGCTCATCCCTCTTCCCATCCTACCACTTGGTTATGTTGGAATTGGTCGTCCAGTCTTGCTGTCTCCAATTTCTTGTTGCCGTCTTCAAATCACCTTCCAGTGCAGTCAGCCCTGCACCCCCATTATCACTGAGACCTTCTCCCCATGACATGTTCTCTCGCTGTGGCAATCACAGCACTGACCATTAACCACACCCTCCCTGTCAGGGGTCTCCAAGGGTCTGACTCTTCTCTCTCTTTCCCTCCCATAGATTTTTTCCTCTACCAGCCCCAGAGCATGGTCTTTCCTCTTTTCTGCCTTCACTTTTTTTCCTAAGTGATTTTATCCTTTTCTCTCTGTGCTGATGGTCCCCAAATCCTTATCTTTAGGCACTCCCAGCTTCCCTTTTGACATGTCCCTCCCTGTTACTAATAGACATCTCAGAAATGATATTCCAAAATGGAGCGGTTAGTTTCTAACATCTGCCCCCAAATCACTCCTGTTTTTCTTCATTTTCCTTAACTACAGTAAAAGCCAAAGTGTCCTTGATTTCCTATCTTCTTTTAACCACCACATACGTATTTTTAAGGGGAAACTAAGATTTTATGTAATGAAAGTGTTAGAAATTTTTAGAAAAAATATATGTCAAACTAAGGCAGAATGAAATGAAAACTCAAGAAGCCATAATACATGGTGATTGAATTGGAAAGTGTCTAACGCTAACAATTTGTATCAGATTAAGAGAGTACAAATTTTGCAGTGAGAGCCCATCTCCAAAAATAACAGAAGAGGTTATTTATGCCAACTGGGCATTCTAAGTGTAGGAAGACCACAAGCTCCATTTAGGTTTTCAGAGGTGAGTTTTGCATAAAGAACCTTGAACTGAACCTTGAATTGCATTAATATGGTCAAATCGCAAGAGAGCACTGAGCTTTTTAATGGGATATAATTAAGTTTCTTCCTGGAGGTTTGATGATGCCACTGGGTCAGTGCTTTTCTTGAATAATCTGACTTCAAATACCTTTTCCCCTTCTCATTCTAAATGCAAGATAAAATAACAATGAGGGTTACCTTTGAGATCACCATAAATCATATTCAAGATGATAGGATGATGGCAGGTGAAGGGAGAGACTTAGAATCACACACTTTGGCACAGTCTGTGACAGGGATCGCCATCTTGTGGGTTCCGAGTGCCTAGTGGCTGTGAGGGAATGTACATGGGGGAGAAGGGAAGACATTGTGTTGTAAAGAAGAGACCATAAATCCAGATGTGATCATTATCTCCCAGGTGTGGATTCCTCTGCTCTTTACTCTTAAACGTGCTATATAAAGTTTATAGCTGAATTTAGAAATTACATATTTTTTAAATGACAATTTCTAAATAATTGCAAAATAATGTAACTGCTCTCATGAGTTGGTTCATGAGATACTTGAACCTCCACAAGGAAACGTGACTTCATACCTCATGCCTTGGAGCAGAATAAATTTCAGGTGAATCTAAGACTTAAATGTAAAAACAGAAATAAGTCCGTGAGAAACACCCAAAGGAAGATATTTTTAAAATAATCTTGAGGGCACCTGGGTGGTTCAGTCTGTAGGTGTCTGACATTTGATTTCAGCTCAGGTCATGATTTCAGGGTTGTGAGTCTGAGCCCCGTGTCAGGCTCAGTGCTGGGCAGGGAATAGGCTTAAGATTTTCTCTTTTTCCCTCTCCATCTGTCTCCCCTCTCTCAATAAATAAATGAATAAATAAATAAATAAATAAACTTGGAACAAGGAAGTCTTTTTTTTAAGATATTATTTATTTATTAGACAGAGAGATTACAAGTAGGCAGAGAGGCAGGCAGAGAGAGGGGAAGCAGGGTCCCTGCTGAGCAGAGAGCCTGATGCGGGGCTCGATCCCAGGACCCTGAGATCATGACCTGAGCCGAAGGCAGAGGCTTAACCCACTGAGCCGCCCAGGTGCCCAAGGAGGACTTTTTAAATATGGCTTACAACCCAAGATCTGTGGGGAAAAAAAGATTTTTGAATTGTGCTCCTTATAACAAAACTGTATGTGGAAAACTGCCATAGTCAACAACACTTGGGACTGATGTTAGAAAGGGCTCTTTTTATCAATATATAAAAAGCTCCTAACATCAATAAGAAAATGCCCAGAACTCAGTAGATAAAAGGGCACATTTTGTGATCAGTTGAAGGACAGGACATAGAAATAGATCTTAAATAAGTAAGAAGATATTCAAGCTCATTTAGAACAGTGCAGACTTAAGCCTCATGGAGATATTTTCTGCCAGTCCTATTGTTAGAGCACCAACGGTGATACACATTCTCTTGGCAAGTGTATAACATAATAGAAAGTCCCCTATGGCCCTGATAGAGATGGATACACATCTAGACAATGAGAGCTAGCTATAGCAGAAAAATTGTAAATGTGGCTGCCATTTTACCTGGCATTTTCACATTTAAGAACATATCCCATAGATGTAATCCACACATGTGTGATAGATTTTCTAATGGGTTACTCATTACAGCATTATAACTGATAACAAAACACTGGAAATACTCGAAATGCCCATCACTAGGTCAATAGTTAAACAAGTTATGAAAATCCATACAGTGGAATGCTAGGTAACTCTTAAACGTGGGTAGGACTCTTTTTGTAAAAATATGGAATTATTTTTTATTTTATACTGTTAAGTGGGAAAAAAAAGCAGTATGCAAAATAGCACACATGGTCTGTCCCCATTTGTGCAAGAGGAGAAAAACACATCTCATATATAGATAACATAGCTTAGAAACATTAAATGAGAATCTGTTGGTATTGGTTACTTCTGGAAAGGAGAACATGGTGGAGAAGGGGAGTTTTTATTGTGTATCTTTATACATATTTGCATTTTTAAAGAAAAGAGAGTTTTATAAAGCAAACAGACTAGAAGTGTTTGACAACCGCATCCTTGGTATGTTTCCTACTTTGAGACACAATATTAAGAGCTTGGAAGGAGATGTGGTTTGCTCAGGGTCAGGGAGCTCAGTTGTGGGGCTGGAGTGGGGTCTTTATGCCTGATCTAGGACTCTCGCCCACATCGACCACCAGACAGAGACCGGGCAGCTAGAAATGCTTAGTTCCAGGATTTAGAACTAAACACTGTGACCACAGTCATGGAGATCAGAAAATGGAGAGCATGTCCAGCAGCACCCAATGAGTGGAAGAAGCAGGTAGGTAGCATAATGTGTAGAAGAGGTGAAAATAGGAAGACAGCTGAGCTGGGAACGTAGTGAGGGTGGTGTAGGGGCAGCTGGTGTGAAGGAAAAGGAGGGACTCGAAGGTTCTTCTACAGAGTTTGGACGTGTTCACCTGTCGGCAGTGGGTTGTTGAGCAGGGACTTTTCACCTGCAATCAATGTGAACAAATGTGGCCTTGGATTTGGAAAGAGTGTTCAGAGTACGGTGTGTCCAATGGACTCCTGATCGAGAGACCCAGGCAGGCAGGGTCAAGGCGGAATACAGACAGGGCTGCAATGTCGCGCCACACTTAGCAGTAGGTGAGAGTTCATCTTTCTATACTGTGCAGGGACAGATGAGGGTTGATAACTGCGTTCGCATTAATACCACATCTCAGGAACACTGAGTCGCTGTGTGAAATCTTTCCATCTCTAAGAATGACTTGGTTTGGAAAGATTATCACTGACATTGATCTTGACGACCATGGAAAGGGATCCTTTCCAATGCCCACTGTGTCATCAAGTTATTTTCTTTCTTTATTAATTGTGTGCTGTTGTGATGGGTAATTGTGGAGAGTGTTTATGGACGAGACTGATGTTTAAATCTGTGGACTCTGAGTGAAGCGCACTGCCCTCCCTGATGGGGGTGGGCTTCACCCAATTAGTTGAAGGCCTGAGTAAACTGATGTTTACTGGTGTCCTCAGGCAAGAGGGAGCTCTGCCAGCAGACAGCCTTCATCTGCACCACGGACCCTCCTGGATCTCTGCCTATTGACCCACACTACAGATTTGGACTTGCCAGCTTCTATAATTATGAGTCAATTCCTTATAGCCAATCACAAATGAAATCATATATTTAATAATTCATATGAAAAGTTTATGTCATATTGATCCTATTGGTTCTGTCTCTCTGGAGAACCCTGACTAATAAGTGGTAACACCTCACTGCATTTTGGATAACTGGACTTCTTTTTCCTTTCTTATAGATAAGAAACTCATTTTTTAAGCACTTAAAAAATACTCTCTAAAATGATAAACATCAAAAGATACAGAAAAACATGGCCAGATCCCAAGCATACGGCTTGATGGGGGATCACAATGTGAGTAAGCCGGTACAGCTGCCTTTTGGCTTGAGGCAGGGTATTTGCAAAGAAGAGGAATGTCCACTTCTCGCCATCCACTTCACCTGGCTTCCCGGATGGACCTCTGTTTCCAATCGCCAGCACCCTGATCAGTCGCTGTCATTTTGAACTTTGCACAAACAGAACCAGACGGCATGTGGACCTCCTCGTCTGGCTTCTTACACTCAGCTTCAGGCTTGTGTGTCACTCACGTTACTCTGTGCTTTGGTAATGTGTTCATTTCGTGGCTGCGTAGAGTTCCTGATGGACATCTGAGCTGTTTCCAACTGGGGGCTGTTATGAGAAATGTTGCTAGGGACATCCTTGTATCTGTTTTTGGCGACATATGTGCACATTTCTACTGAGTATATACCCAGGTGTGGGATTGCTGGGTCACAGGATGTGAGTCTGTTAGAGCTTGCCTATAGGGCCAATATGTTTCCCACAGTACTTGCACCAATTGACAGCCAGAAAGGCAGAGTTCCAGCTGCTTCACATCCTGGCCAACACCTGTTGTGTCAGTGTCCTTATTGGAAGGCATCCTGGTATAACGTAGATATATGATATTATGGGCTGCCTCACCACATTTGAATGTGAGATAACCAATAAACACTTGTAGCGTAAGTGTGCCCCAAGGACTGCATAGGACATACATCTATCAAAAATTACTTGTTGTTTATTGGAAATTCCAGTTTAACTGTGTCTTGTATTTTCAGTTGTGAAACTGGGCGATCTTACCTTGGTAGACTGATAATATCTTCAAACAGATTCTTATTTAATGTGTATATTTTTTCACAATGTTTGTCATTGTTTGGAGTGAGAAGGCAGGTCAGAGACCAGATAGTCGGGTATTGTTTGAAAAAGAACTCTCACTGTTTTGGCACACAAAAAAATGTTTTTAAGACTTCATTCACTGATTTATTGAGAGAGAGAGAGACCAGGAGGAAGGGCAGAGGGAGAGACTCTCAAGCAAACTCCTAGCCAAGTAGAGCACCCAACACAACGCTCCCTCCCATGACCCCCAGATCATGATCTGAACCCAAATCAGGAGTTGGACCGGGCACCCTTGGCAGACAAGGGTGAGAGTTCTGAAGGCCTGGACTGGCCTCATTGCACCTTTTTGTTGTTGTTGTTGTTCCTGATGTACTAAAAACCAGAATGAATACTGGTCAGATGGAGATAAATGAAATAATCCACTGTGTGCCAAAAATAAACCCACCTCGCAGACATTTACCTGTGTGGTTACCTCATGGCGACATGGCCAACCTTCCTGGTGAGTGAGGGACACCAGCTACCATCGTCAAGTGCATAAACTTCTCCCAGCATGCCATCAGAAGCTGTGTCTAGTTTTCTCTCTCTGTGTGTCCCAAGACGTGGAATTGTTAAGTTCTTGGTGTTTCTTTTTGTAGGTGGACTTTCTCTCTTTACTCCTTGGGTGCAGGCTGGCTTTTTCTTGCCCCAGGATCTGGTCTGGAGATCATCGGTCGCACTCACTGGTACCTACCAGAGCGAGAACTGTAGGCCCACGTTAATTGTCCTGCTAACAGTCACCAACTGTAGCCGCATGGGTTATGAGTGCTCCAGAATGAGGACTCGGACAGCCCAGGCAATTTTACTGTTCTGAAGTCATAATGGGTTGAGGACACTTTGCTGCTTAAAGAATGGAATGATCAGTAGCTTAATTGAGCTGAACATAAACAGCCCTATTTAAATCTCTTAAAATCTGCAGAAGAAACAAATCTCTCCCTTGTTGAATGTTAAATTGAAACAAATTGGGAAAGGATTTCTCTATGTTCTTTTAGCTTACTTTGCCCCTGCTACCAAATCAGAAAAAAAAAAAAAAAAAGTGCCTTATAGTAAAAAAGGGGGAGGAGGGGAAGAAGGCTCTACAAGTAAAATATTTAGTAGGATGCAAAACTCAAGGTAAGTTTTCTTAAAAATAAAAAGAATTCTAGCTTAAGGAACTTTTTGAAGGTCCTGAAATACCAAGTAATTAAAATTACTCAGAGGAAATCATATAATCCAATGACGCAGTTTTTATATTTACAATTAATTAATCTCGCTTTTCTAAAGCACAAACTACTCCCAGATTGCTGCCTTACCTTTTTCTTTAGGACACATTTCAAGCTGTCAAAGACTAATTAGGTAAATCATCACTAGTATTTTGGAATAATTTATCTCTTATTCTTCCCTTAGGTCATTAAGAGATAATCTCCATTTGTCCCCCCCATTCGCATTCACAAGCCTCTAGGCTAATTTTTTTAAATGCAAATTCAGTGCTCTGCCAGAGTTACAGGATCTCTCTCAGTGCCTGCCTTTCCTCAAGGAGACCCTGGACAGTTATGGAGACACACACACCAGCCAAGGGCCCTGCGGATTCCCCCAAAGGGTGATGTCTGGCTCCTGGGGGTTTATCATCTCAAATCTGTTACCTGGGATTGGAACAACGCTTTTCTTCCCTGAAGAGTAGGGAATCGGTTGGAGAATCAGCCTCTCGACATTTCCCAAGGGTGAGAAGTCGTGGCAGGCGCACAGCGTGTGAGTCCTTGCCTCTGTCCGCTGCCCGCTTCCATGTCATGTGCCCATGCAGACCGTGTATTTGTGGGCGTCTGTGGCGTGTTCACGCTGTGATGTGTCTTTCCAAGTCTGAGTCTGAAAGCACCTGACCTTTTGCACCATGCCCAGACCGCTCTTGGGAGGCTGTCTCTGTGCCCACGTGCTCCGCGCCCAGGGGTGCAGCCCCTGCCACCCCATGCCCTGGTGATCATATTTTGCAAGTGCCAGCGAGTTCCTATCACTGGTAGCTCAGTGCTCAGGGGCTGCGGAAGAGCATAAACACATGAAGACGCATCGTTTAGGAGTGTTATTCAAGGTTACTGAAACAAAAAACAGGATGGCTTATTCGGATGCCCAAATTGCATTATTTGTTGGATTCGTAACTTAATGCCACGTGTGCCATTGCAGATCCTAAGTTTTAACTTTGCCCTGACAGCACATGATAGCACTCCTTGAGGATTCTCCACGCAAGAGTTCTCTTCAACCGAGGAAACGAGGCATGTATTCAACGTGTCCCTTGGTTGAGTCTTCTAAGAGCGAAATTCACATTCATGGAACTGTATGGTGTCTCGTAACCTTCTTCCCGGTTCCTCGTAACCTTCTTCCCGGTTCCTCTATTTATAGTGTACACATTTTGCCAAGCCTGGGCCAAAAACTATGTCAAAAATCCAAGCAATGCTGCAGTGTTCAATTCCCGAACACAGATCACTTCTCCGGCTTTGGTTTCGTAACTGTCGTGTCCTCATGAACTGAAGGTTTCTGCTTCTATTTTGAACCAATCTGTTAGACTCATTAGCATTCCCGGTCGCTTGCCCTACGTAGCTGGAGCTGTTTCCCTCTTTAGGTGTGAGAGCAACAGCTGTGGAAAATATTCAAATTAAACTGGTGACCTTGTTAGCAAGGAACCTGTGAGCACATTTACCTCCACTGCACTGTAATTTGTAAAAATATAATTTGGCCACCGAGCTAGTAAAATGGGTTAACAATTATTTTTATCGTCTGGGCTGTTTTGTTGTGTCATTCCATATTTGTTATTCAAATTGCCGTAATAAGAACAAGGCATTTTACCGTTCTTATTACAAGCCATATAATGTCTAACCCAAGCAGTGATTTAGAAGAAAAATAGGAGTGTGGGAAGTGGCAATAGCACTAAGTTTCTTTTATGAGTAAAATAAACAAGGATAGAAGAGCCATTTCTGCCACCATGGCACTGGGTCAGGCCCTCTCACCCCGCCACCCTGGGGTCTCCTCTCCCCACTGCCCCCTCACTGCCCTCTATTCTGTCCAGGTGCCTTGGGCCAACACTCCAACATTCACTGACAGATTCTAGAGGTCTCTTTCTTGGATGAGGATGACGTAGAGAACAGAGAACACTTTCCCACATACAGAACAGAACGTCTCTGTTTCTGAGGTGCCTTGCTGCAGATGAGCTGGGAGCACTGCGGGCTCTGTTGTTAACCAGTCAACTGGTTGGTGTTCTTTCTGTAAGATAGGTACTTGTCCTTCCAGCCCTGTGCGTCTTCTTCCTCCAGCAGACTTCATGGAGAGCCAGCCCCCTGAGGAATGCCTTTCTGGGATTCCATGCTCCGTGGAGGCTGGGCATGGCACCTCGACTCCCTTGGGTCTGCCTGTGTCCACTTCTGCCCCAGTCCCATTGGCCTGGCTCCTCTCCATGGAACACAGGTGCCTGACTGCTTTCCATGCTGCTGCCTGCCACCTCTCTTCATGCTTCTCTCCACTGCTAATGCCACTTGTGGCAACTCCAGATGGTGTAGCCAAGGGACCCAGGCTGGAAACCATTTTTATCTTTTCTTTACACCATCTGTTTTTACTTTTTTTTTTTTTAAGATTTATTTATTTATTTGACAGAGAGAGAGAGAGAGAGGGAGAGAGAGAAAGGGAGAGCACACAAGCAGGTGAAACAACAGAGGCAGAGGGAGAAGCAGGCTCCCCACTGAGCTGGGAGCTCAATGCGGGACTCGATCCCGGGACCCCAGGATCATGACCTGAGCTGAAGGCAGATGCTTCATCCATTGAGCTGCCCAGGTGCCCCAGACCATCTGTTTTTAAATACTTTCCCAGGCAACTCAGAATGAGTGGTTGTGAGGATATCAATATAATTGTATTGATTGATGAAGTGTGCACAGATATTGCTAGGAAATAACTCTTTCTCCTAACAGCTTGGTGCTTGTTCAAGTCATTTCAGATTAGCTTTGATTTCAGATTTACAGTAAGCTGAGTACAAACTTTACCAAGGACAGGTGACCAGGGTAGACTGTAAGGAAAGCAGATCAGAAATCTTAAAGCTTCACATTCACCGTGGAAGTAAAATGGTGCATGCACACACACGCGTATTTTGGAATACTACTACACACACACACCTTGATTTTTTTTTCTTCCTTTCTTTCTCTTTCTCTCACTTTCTTTCTTTCTTCCATGAGATTCCCACTGCTGATACTTTTATGGCAGCTTACAAACCTGTATAAAGTTTATCTGTCTCTCCAAACAGTTCCGAGGGTCTTATAGGTTCCTGGCAGAGGAAGCAGCTCCCCAAGAGCTCCCTGCCCCACCTTCTGGGCCCCACATCTCCACCACCTCATTTCCATGTGGCTCTTTTCTGTCTCAGTGTCACTCAGAAATTCCAGATGGTTATCGTGTAAACCCGCCTTCCTGTCTATCCTGACACGTGCTGCTTGGAAATGAGCTTCCAGGGGGCTCTTCTTGCTGTCCCTTCTCATGTAGTGTGTGTGCATGCGTGTGAGTGCGTGGGTGTCTCTGCACGCATATGTGGCTCTGTACACACAGGACACACACATGTGTTCTGTACCAGTGCAGAAGCAAGCAAAGCCACCAACCAGGTCAGTGCCTGACACATCACCCAGTATTTTTCAAAGAAGAGGGAAGGGCAGGTAATGGTTCTACTGGCACCAGAAATTAGTAAAAAGGAAACAATTTTCTAAATTTGGAGTGGCCTTTGGAATGCAGTAGTCCTATCCAGTTATCACTAATTTTGACCTCAAATTTTTAATATAAGGAGTCGTTCTTCCTTCCTTCTTTCCCTCCTTCCTTCTGAGAAGGAGAGAAGTGGGGACAGGAGCAGAGGGAGGGGAGAATCTCCAGCAGGCTCCACACCCAGCACAGAACCCCAGTTCGGGGCTTGATCTCCTGACCCTGAGATCATGACCTGAGCTGAAATCAGGAGTCTACACTCAACTGACTGAGCCACCCAGGTGCCCCCAAGGAGCATTTCTTAAAGTGTGTCCACCTGATGTTAATAAATGTAACTAAAAACTAAGGGAATATTTAAAAATAGGTTCAATGACTAAAAAAAAGTCTTGTGAAATCCTGTTAAATGTGATTAAAATGGGTTCTGCTCTGCAGGGCTCAGCGGTGCCTCTAAACTGCTGGATGGCTTCATGACTCTCTAAGGGCTTGGAGGACATGGCAGGGGTTTATCATGGATGACAGTCCTTCATTATTTGACCACAGAATACTTTTTTAAGAATGGTGTTTAAAAAAAAAATTCACTCTGGGAAACACAAGCCTGGAAAATCCAGAATTACCAAGGGTTGTAAAGGGTTTGTAGAAGGGACTACTAGAACCTTCTCCCACATCCGCAGGTGGAAGGCTGGGCTGTGTTGTGTACCCATCTGCATAATAGCTCAGCACTGATGTTCATTGATGTCCCAGACGTTTTCTGATGCCTGTCTCTGAAATTAAAAGGTCGGCATTTTCCATAACGTAAAGCTCCTTAAGGATATATTGTAACCTCCACCCGAAGGGAAACTGTCTGAACAACACCTTCTTTTCCTGTTTGAGTTCATCAGAGAGCTTCATATATCCTGCCTTTATCATTTTATGGAGGATTATAATGGAATATACAAATATGCAATAAACCTGATACAACTTATGGTCACCTTTCTTATGAGAACTGGTCAAGATGATCATAAATTGGGGTGTTTCCTTCTGGGAGAAGCTCTTGTGAGCCTTTGGGAGCCATGATGCTCTTGCTGGCTCAGGGGAGACATTCTGATTCAAGGCCATCCTCACCTGGTCTTAATAACACCTTGTAGCAATATTAATTTACTCTTAAAATTCCTGTTGCCATAACAACTTGGTGCTGCTGGTCATGTGACTTAATGAGATCCTAGAAGAGAAACCTTCTAGAGGGATGACGGCACGGAGGGAGACCACCCACCCACCTTGATGTACTTGTGTGTAGATGTTCGTTGAGAGCCGAGGGAGGCGCTCACTGGGTAAGGAGAGGCACGGACTTTCATTTCTATCTTTGTTCTCCTTGTTCTTCAATCCTAAGGCAGCCCTTGCTTCTTCTCTCCTCCTTTTCCCAGCATTTTCCATTGGAAGCCGTGCATTTTAACTGGGTGATTCCAGGCTTGAAATGAAATGGAGATTATTTTGATTACAAAAAAAATAAAGATTACTTCATATCGACGTATTTCTCCTTTTATTAGGCAGCCTGTGAGTATGGTCCAAACTCATTATATGTGGAATAGGAAATGTGGCTGCGGTAAATTTCACTTACAGTAAACTTCAGTTGGATTTTGCTTGTTGACACTGTATACACTGTCCTAAAATATGAGACATCAGCTAAAAACCTGAGTTTGAGTTAGTCTTGTATCAGGCCACTGCAACCCAAAATCACTTTTCTTTCAAGCTTTGTAATCCTTTCCTTCCAACAGGGAATTAAAAAATGACCTTTAAATATGACAAAAACCATTAAAAGAAGTGTGTGTATCTGTGTGTGTGTGTGTGTGTGTGTGTGTGTTAAGCAGTTGGTAAGATTAGCAAAAGTGTTGTAAATCCTTTTTTGCATGTAGGCCTCAGTCTGATGTGCTCACTTAATTTCCTACTAAATGCAGAGGTCATACATGTCGTTGAAAATGTGGAATATATAGAAGAAAAGATGGGGAAAACAAAAGTCTTCCTTAGTTCATCGCCTGGAGATAATCACGTTCTATAACACATTCCCAGCCATTCTGGAAGAGAACCTGTCCTTTTAGCTCCAATGATCAAACATCTTTCCACGGTGTGTCTTGTAATGGTGGCCCTAATTTTGTTGTGTCATTGTATAATAAACACTCAGGTCAATCTCCTTTATTAAACATTTAGAGTATATCCACTTTTGTTTTTGTGAATAATTCTGTAAAATATATAATGTCTCCAGATTTTCAAAGAATCTCTGTTCCTGTAGCTGATTTCCTAGGGATTAAATTCTGGAGTCAACACACAGGAATAAGTTAAGTCTTTGGGCACACACTGCTAAATTCCTTGCACAAAGGCTGTACCAGTTTCCCTTTGCACCAGCCAAACAGGAAAAGGCTCTTTCCCTCTCCTACTCACTACTCATACTCATGCTGGATATTATCATCAAAAATGTTCCCTTACACACACCTATTAGAGCGGCCAAAATCTGAACACTGACAATGCCAAATGCTGGTGAGGATGTGGAGACACAGGAACTCTCATCCTTGATGGTAGGAATGCAAACGGGTACAGCCCCTTTGGAGGAAAGTGTGACAATTTCTTCAAAACTAGGCGTACTCTTACCATGTCACCCAGTAATCATGCTCTTGGTATTTACCCAAAGCAGCTGAGAATTTATGTCTACATAAAAACCTGCATCTAGATGTTTATAGCAACTTTATTCATTAATTCTGTAACTGGAAAGAGACCAAGATGTCCTTCAATAGATGAATGGATAAAAAAACTGGCATACAACCACACAGTGGAATATTATTAGCAGTAAAGAAAGAAAAGACCTATCAGTCCATGGAAAAACATGGAGGAAATATCACTAAGCAAAAGGAGCCAATCTGAAAAGTACATACATACATGCATGATCCCAGCTCTGTGACTTCTGGAAAAGACACGACTATGTAGCCGGTGAAAGGACCCAGGGTTATGAGGGGCTGGAGGCAGGGAAGGATGAAGAGGTTGAGCACAGAGGATTTTTATGACAGGCTGTGTATGATACTCCGAGTATAATACAAAGTATTAACTTTGTATGATACCAAAGTTATAGACACACATTACTATACATTTGTCCAGACCTATAGCATGTACAGCACCAGCGATGAGTTGTCATGCAAACCATGGACTTTGGGTGATAACAACGTCAGTGTGGGTCCATCAGTTGTAACAAATGTAACACTTGGTGGAGGATAGGGGGTGGGGGCAAGGGGTGTATGGGAATGCTCTCTGCTTTCCCCTCTACTTTGCTGTTAATCCAGAAATACTTCAAAAAATAAATTTTAAAGAATGTTTTCCAACTGGATAATTGAAAAATCAAACCTCACTTTATTAGTGCATTCCACTGATTGTCAGCACCAAGTTTAACTTTTATTGGTTTGTTGGCACCTGAGATCCACCCACTGGTCCTCTGAGGCCTCAGTCAGGATGGAGGGAGTTTCACCCAGTCCCTCTGGACATGAAGTTCAATGTGTTTTACTTGTTCTCTTCTGGCTCAAACTTCAGCTTCTTTCCATGTCTTGGGTTCTCTGCACATGGACCCAAGAGAGGAATGTAGATCTCAACTCCAGTTACGTACGCTCCCCCTAAGAAGTACACGCAGGCTATTGATGTAGCTTGGAGAGCGTTGCAGAAGCGCTGGGGAGGAGACTTACACTGCGAAAGTAGAAAAAAAAATAGGGAGCATATCACAGGTCCCTGTTCTAAAAAGCCTTTGAGCCCTTCACTACTTGCCTTGGTCAGCACCCCCTTTTCAAATCTCTCATCTCCGGGGCGCCTGGGTGGCTCAGTGGGTTGGGGCCTCTGCCTTTGACTCAGGTCATGGTCCCAGAGTCCTGGGATCGAGCCCCGCATCGGGCTCTCTGCTCCGCAGGAGGCCTGCTTCCTCCTCTCTCTCTGCCTGCCTCTCTGCCTGCTTGTGGTCTCTGTCTGTTAAATGAATAAATGAAATATTAAAAAAAAAAATCTCTCATCTCCCCTTCTTCAGGATTCCTGATTTCTTCCCATGTTCTTAGGTTTGGCAAATGATGCCCGTGCACTCCAGAGCCCAAACCACTCCAGGCTGCTGCTCTTCTAGGCCCAAATGCCCTCGCCCCCACAAGGGAGTATCTGCCCCCCGTCTTCCCCCTTCTGTCCCACCCACCGAGCATCAGCATGGTTCTTGCTCATTTCCTATCTCTCTTGAAGTATTGCGATTTTCCTAGAGAGCAAAGGCAGCTACAGTTTTCAATAACAGTTATATTTTTAACACAAGAAATCCGCAGCCATGGGACAGACCGTCAACCGGGGGTGGAGGTGGACTGGTCTCTGAGAGAGCTACGCCAGGATACGGGGCCTGGAAGACAGAGTCAAGAATGAGAGTTGGCAGTTTTCTAGCAGAATAACCCTCAAAAGGAGGCTATGATTGGGGTGTTCAAGTCGCTATGAGGATTTTCCTATGTTGAGATGAAGTCTACCTCCTTGGGATACCCAATCACTGGACCTTGCTTAGCTCAAAATTTTACAAATAAAACCACACAGTGTGTAGAGGTCAAATCTGTGAATTTACTGCACAAAGGGAAAGCTGTGCCTATACATCTGGGATGGAGACGAAGACCAGCATTTCCAACGTGGTGCTCAGGATATCACTTATACCAGAGGCCAGCAAAAGGAGCAAGAAATAACACAGGCTGTGTGAGCCCATCCCTCCGGCAGATAGTGGGGAGAATGACATAGAGCAGGGTTGCACACCATAGCGGCTTGGCTCGGGCTGATGGCCACATTATCATCAGGGCTTTCTCGGTGGGTTTGAGCGGGCAGTCTCCTTCAAGGGGAATCTCATGGGGCTTAGTTGTCCACTGGGAGAGGTATTATAAGACCACCATATTGTGTGATCAGTGGAGACTGTGGAGGGTAATCCCACGTTCAGTATCTCCCTTGGCTCTCCCCAGCATGTCCGCCAGACCACCTCGCAATGTCCCCATCTTCAACCCCTGCCTCCACCAGGTGAAGCATGCCCATAGATTTCATAGGTCCCCTGCAGGTGCTGGCCGAGTCCAGCAGACTTCCTCCGAGACCCGACAGCCTAGCGCCATGGGTGAATACAGGTTCGCAAGACCTTCACAGCACTATGGCGGTTGAACGCTCACCCTATAACTTCACATAATTACGTCTGGTTATGTCTTTGCGGAGTTGTCATCCTTCTGGCTCTGCGATTTGACCTGCATTATGAATTTGTCAATGCAATAATGATCCATGTTACAGCATTAATCTATTCTAATTATTTTGGTCATGATTTACTATTTTCCTATTAATAACCATTCACCCAGGAGGTTGAAATGTTCCACATAGCTTCTGTATTTAATATATTCTGTGATTTCCCCATATATAACTTTTGGATTGTTCAGTGTGCATGGGAATTAGCTCATGTTTACAGAAACGCCCTCATGTCTAATCCCCATTTTGTTTAAAAAATATCTCATGTAGCTCACTATGTGTCAATAGAATGAAAACAGATTTTTCTTCCTTATATTTTTCTCCAGTTGAGTTTTCTCTGCCTTATGTATGTTTCTCCACGGACTATAGTGGAGGTTGGAGCCAAACTCCTTCTTTCACACTGTGTCAAGGTCACAGGAGTCCTAGGGAATGCTATGATTTGGGCCTGGGGGTGGTTTCTATCCCCAACGGAGCAGGGACTCCAAACGGAAACTAAACTTAATTACAGGGAAAAATAAGAAATTTCCCCAGTGCCTGAATTTTATGGGCTGTTACTCATGTCACCTGGGGGTCTCTCCGGTTCTTCGTGGAACCACGCTGGTCCTCAGCTGAGGAGAACTTGGACTAGAATTGGAGTCGGTATTCATACAGCGTTCATGACCCCGTGCACACTGGGGACACAGAAGACAGGTGGGGAGACTACCAGAAGGTGAGCTCAGAAACACTGCTGAATGCTTTACATTTCGAGATTTGAAGAACCTGCTGCAGAGGAGCGAGAAGCTGGCGTGGACACCATCTTAGACGCTGCACACGAGAGTGGGTTTATGCTGCAAAGGGATGCCCGCTGGAGAAAATCATGACTACTGAGCCCACCTGAGCCAAGGGACCCTGTTTTCTTGTCATCAAACCCACACTCCAATCTGCCCCAGCAGGGAAGCCTGGGGTGTCGGCAAGGAGCCTGGGCTTAGCTGAGCTCGCCCTTCCCCACGTGGAAGACTGAACCAGACCTGGGACCCTGGTGCCCTTCCCTGAACGCTGCTCAGACTGAATGCAGACATTTCCCAGGATGAAGCTACCCGAGAGTCCCCACGTGTGGTAAAGAGTTGCCTGGGCATCTCCGAAGCTGGAAAGAGACCGGAGGGTGCTTACAGCCCCGGGCTCAGCTGAGAGCATCTCCTTCCGCCGATGACCCAGTCAAGGCCCAGAGGGGGGTGGGGTTCACCAGGGCAGGAGAAGAACCTGCTGGGATTGGAGATCTGGGCTGTAACCCAGCACATGCCTTTACCAACTCAAGCTCCAGAGAATCAGCTCATTCCTGAGTCCCAGCTGGGGGCTCTCGGGAGAGAGGGCTTGTTGAGAAGGGACAGGTTTCTTGAGAGAAGACTAATGCACCCAGTGTGGGGACAGGAGAACTTCCAGCATCCCAGTTACCTGCAAGGGCTTGCCGCCCCTGGTGGGAATACCGCTCTCATGGCCTTATGCTACTTGGCATGTCAGCATTTCCATATTGGGGAGCCCGCTGCTGACACACACCTACTTCCCACCCTCTCAGAGTGCGTGGACTGGAGCGGGACAGGGTTTAGGGGACAGAGATTTCTGGGGGAGAAGTGTGGCTTTGGTCAGGTCACCATAGAATTTTCAATGGTCACTGACCTCAGGGAGATGAGATCTTGGCTTCTGACTTTAAAAAGTGACCATGCAGCCCTGAGAGGTCAGACGGCAGTAGACATGCCCCGGGACGTGACCCTGGATGTGAGCATGGCCACAGTGAAATAGCTCTTTCAGATTATATGCCAGCGAAGACAAACGGGGCACCCCGAGAAGGTGCCCGGAGAAGGGAGGCATGCTTGGATACGTAGTGGCTTTGCAGACGGTGCTTCTTTACTGGTGCATTACTGAAAAGGGTCCAGCAGGGATTTGCTGCTTTGGTGGCAATGGTCGGGGCTGAATATTACCCCGGGTCCTGGAGTAAACGTCAGGAGCCATCACTAGGGATCATACCAGGTACTGTCTTACTGGTTTCTTTTCTTTTCTTGCTTTTTAATATTTTATTTATTTGAGATAGAACACGAGCAAGTGAGAGAGAGAGAAAGAACACAAGAGAGAGAGAACACTGACTGAGCCACACAGGCACCCTGTCTTAGTGGTTTCTTAATTCTCTTATAAAAGTAAGATTTCTTCACATTAGCCCACTCACCCGTGTGTTTCTCTCTTAGAGTATTAGCATTATTTAGTAAAGTGGGGGCACCTGTGTGGCTCAGTTGCTTAAGCATCTTCCTTTAGCTGAGGTCATGATGCAAGGGTTCTGGGATCGAGCCCCACATCGGGCTCCCTGCTCAGCGGGAAATCTGCTTCTCCTTCTGCCCTCTGACTCTCCTCCTCACTTGTGCTTTCTCTCTCAAATAAATAAATAAAATCTTTTTAAAAAAGACTTAATAAAGTAATAAAATATTGTTTGAAATTCAAGATTTATGACATTTAAGTAAAAGACACATGAGTACCTGGCTATTTAGAGCTGGTTTCAATAGTGGATCTAAACCTCCTTGTACCAGAAGCAAAGAAAGAGAAGGAGAGGAGAGGAGGGGGAGGGGAGGAGAGGTGGATATTTGTGGGTGTTCCAGAGATAGAGCCTTTGCCCTGCTTCCCTAACACCCCTGTCTTGGCCTGCGTCTGGGGTGAGGATCATCTAAGGAGATCCTAGATTACTCACTGTCCCCAGCAAAGTGCAAGGAGCAGCCAGTATTTCTTCGGTATCCAGGAGGGACGGGCAAATATTTGTAAAGGAGATACTTTGCATTTGCATGGATGAGGACAACAATGTGTGGGACCCACCGGCTGGAGATACAGGGGAGCCTAGGCATCTCACAAGGGATTAGTGTGGCTGGGAAGCCTTGTGTGATGACCAGATTCCTCCCTCCCACCTCAGACTCCAGCAGTCATGTGTCTCTGAAATGTGGGCACAATCCCAGCTAACATTTGCTGAAATCATCCTGAATTGGCCAAGATCAAGTTTCTGTCATTTGTTGAAAACGGGGCCCAATAAAAGGAATTAAACGGAGCATCCCATGTTTGCGTTTGAGGATTCATATGTAAAGAAGTCCAGTTCAGGGGGAGCTACTGGAGAGTTCTTGGGTCCAGGGGATTTATCGGTGTGTGTGCCCAAGGTTTCAGCACATCTCTGACAGAATTGCTGGTAAGAATCACTTTCCTTCAAGTCATGTGGCTCTGGATGAGAAGAAATGGGAGCAGGGAGAGGAGGGGTATTTCAGTAAGGTCCCCGAAGTATCTGAGTGGAATTTAATAGGCTGAGTATATGGTGATGTATGACACCCGGAGGTCACCATTTACGTGTCATCCAAAGGCAGTGTGGGTCCGAAGTGTGAAGAAAAGGCGGCAGTTTTTCATGGAAGCCCCGGATCTTTCTCCCTGCGGTCTGTTTCCCTCTCTCAGACACTCACTACGTCCCCTAGGATTTCATCATCTCCTTCGTCCTCGCAGATCCTATGTCCTTGTGTCCCATGGTCAAACAGAGGCAGCTCACCCAATGAGAGCAGTTTAGACTCCTGGAACTTGCTGGCGAAATGCACCTCAGTCGGGCTCCATCGCACTTTTTTTCTCTTACTGCTGTCACTTAATGGTTTCCTTTCCTAATGAAAAGACACCCATGGAAATATTAAAATATTTTTATGTAACAATGTGCACGACCTGTCGGAAGATCAGGTCAAGTCCACCTGTGGCAACAAGAGGGGAGAAACAACTTCTATACGTTAACGAGAGTTTTGTGTCTACTCACTTTCTCCTGTTTGTGGAACTTGGGGATACAACACGGCCACTTGGCACTTTAAATTTCAAAACATACTGGAGTGTATTTTGATTCATTAGCATGGAACAGAACTTTAGGCAAAGAGATGTATTATAAACTGCGATATGTTCCCTTTTATAATAAAACAGACCACATTTTCAAGTTTGGAAAACGTTTAAATGAGCGTGGTCGTCATGAATTCCCTAACATTGCATTTACCCAAAGCAAATTTGGAATATTCCCAAAGACATTCTGTCTGGTCTTATAACACAGAGCAGGAGGGAAGCCCAGAGCAAACAGAATTTGCACTTCTACTGGAGATTTCATGGTGATACTCTTTGTGGCCATCACGGTCTATCTTAGTGTTTCATTTATGGTTTCCCAAAGGTCTTTCTGTAAAAAGCCATCAAACGCTCAAGGTCAGCCATCTTGATTTCATAATCACTGGTCAGTTAAGTGGGAAATCGAGTTGCAGCCTTCTTTTTATTTTATTTTTTAATTTTAATTTTAATTAATTTTTTAAATTTACTTTTTATGTATTTTTATTAACACATACTGTATTATTTGCCCCAGGGGTACAGGTCTGTGAATCATCAGGCTTCCACATTTCACAGCCCTCCCTATACCCCACCTGCAGCGTTCTGACTCATTACTGCTGCTTATGAAAAATGACAGTGTTGGGCAGAGAAGTGCTTTTTTTTCCAGGATGAACTGGCAAAGAGCCATCTCTCCTGTTTAATAATCTGTTTTTCACCTCTCCTTTATGGAATCATATCTCAGATTCAGAGAGAAGATACCGAGATGAAGAATATGATGATTCTCCCATTTTATTCACCTGGTGCCTTTGTCCCTCCCACGGATGATGGTATTTTTCAGAAACGTCCTCCGCTCCTACCAAATGCTGATCTGCTGGCTTAACGGACAAGTGTTCCTTCCCTTTGGGGATGATTCTGTCCTAAAGGACGTAGTTCAGCATCACCTTTTTAACGCGCTAGCAGCAAGTGCCTCATCCATTCACTCAGGGAGCGTTTTGGAGTAAAGCTCCCAGGTCGAGAAAGCGGTCGCACGGCTGTGAGGGTCCTATCCCTGCAATCTGGCTAACCCGTGACGGGCTCTTAAAAATCCCTGAGACCTAAAGGAAGACGGATCTCTATGACCAAACAGAAGGTAGATTTTACCGTATCTTCTCAACAAACCTTCTGTACCACACTGTCACACACACACACACACACACACACACACACAGGAGTCATCCTACAACATGTTGTCATGGCAACAAAACCACTAAACACATTGGGAGAGAAAACACTTAGAAAAATAAAAAAATTGAGTTTAATTTTAGGAGGACTTAAAATTGCATGTGTGTATATATGTATATATGTATATACACACACATGTGTGTGTATATAAAAGTTTCTTGTTTTTTTTTCTTAAGTGAGGGCCTTAAAATAAATGCAAATGCAATGTATAAGTTTAATAAAAAACAAATACCCTTTATTCCAAATTTGTGATTTCTGTAGCTTTTTAATTTTGAATGGTTCTTTCTGTAATCTAGTTTTCTGGGAATTTATTGTGTTTTTATCTTTGGCCTCCAACTCATCCAAATGATTATTGTAATTCCATTCATACTGGCAAGCATCTGGCCCTGACTTTGCATTTTCTATTTTGTTCTCACTTTTATGAGTCTTCTCCCAGTCTCTCACGCATTTCCTCACCTCAACCACCTGAAATTAAGCAAGTATCTACCCTTCAAAATTCAGCACAAAAGGCAGACCAGCAGCCACCCTACTCCAAATGCTTATATTTGGGTTGCTGCCTTCCTTAAGCCATTCATTTTGTCATTCTGTGTCCATTTCATCCCACAAATCCTACCACATTTTTTTTCTAGAAAGAAGACTTAATATACACTTGCACAAATCTTTCAGTGCCTTCCTGAGGCCAAGGCAGATGTATCCAACAAGATGAAGGGTGTATCAACAAAATGAGTTTACATATTTTCCTTCTGTGTATTTGCCAGATTCCAAGGAGGCACTGATTTCAGAACTGAGGTGAATCTTTGCAAAATGTGTTACTCATGGTCACAGAAATAAGAAAACATCACATGCTCTGAAGGAATCAGTGGAGTGTAACATAGAAAAGGATGGGATGAAATTTGGAAAGGACTCTTACCAACTTGATTCCAACCAACTTCTTGTTATTAATGTTAGAGGTGCTTTAAAAAGGGCTTTAACTGGGTGCCTGGGTGGTGAAGTCAGTTTAGTGGCTGACTCTTGGTTTTGGTTCATGACATGATCTCCATGTCATGAGATCGAGCCCCATGTCATGCTCTGTGATGGGCATGGAGCCCACTTAAGATTCTCTCTCTCCCTCTCTCCCCCTCTTAAAAAAAAAAAAGTACTTTAACCAATGAAGTCAATGTCTTTATCTGGATGTGGAAAGATTTATCTGATGTATTTTTTAAATTGAGGTTTAAATTTATGTAAAAAGAAATGCACAGATCTTCAATGTATAACTTCATGTAACTTTTTAAAAGTAAACTCTATGTCCAATACGGGTCTTGAACTCACAACCCCAAGATCAAGAGTCATGCGCTCTACCTGCTGAACCACCATGTGCCCCAATCCCGTGTATTTTGATGAATATATACGCCGGTGACCAGTAACTCAGTCAAGACATGAGACATTCCCATCATCCCAGAAACTCCTCTTCTCATCTCTTCCAGTAAATTCCCACTCCCTATTGGCAACAACTATTTTGATCTCTATCATCACAATTAGTTTTGTCTGTTCTTGGACTTGCTATAAATGAGATCATACAAAACATCTCCATTTGTGTCCATCTTCTTGGAGCAATGTGTCTTTGTGATTCATCCGTGTTGTTGCCTGTATCAGCAATTTAGTCGTTTTATTGCTGATCTGAGTTCTGTGAGATGATTACAAAAAGTTAATCTGTTCCCCTGTTGACCAAATTTGGATTGTTCTCAGTTTGGGGCTATTAGGAATGAAAACATGCTAAAAACAGTCTTGTGCAAGTGTATTTTGTGGACATTGTTTTCATTTCTCTTGAGTAAATACCTAGAATAAAATTGCAGGGTCATGAGGTAGGAGCATGTTTAGCTTTGTAAGAAAATGCCGATTTTCCAAACTGGTCGTACCACTTGACATGCTCATTGTTAGTGTAAGAGAGTTCCCTGTTCCTCATCCTCATTGTTGGCACGTTTCTCTGATGGCTAATGATGTGGAAACCCTTTTAAAATGCTCGTTAGAGGGGTGCCTGGGTGGCTCAGTGGGTTAAAGCCTCTGCCTTCAGCTCAGGTCACGATCCCAGAATCCTGGGATCGAGCCCCACATCGAGCTCTCTGCTCAGCAGGGAGCCTGCTTCCCCCTCTCTCTCTGCCTGCCTCTCTGCCTACTTGTGGTCTCTGTCTGTCAAATAAATAAATAAAATCTTTAAAAAAAATAAAATGCTTGTTAGAAATTTACCTTTAATTTTTTAAGATTTTTCTCTTTCTTTGTATTTTTTGGTATTACTTATTTGGTATTATTACTGGCATGGAGAAGTTCTTTATAAATCTAAAGTCAAGTTTTTTCGCAGACATATGTATTGTGATGTATTCTCCTAGTTTGTGGCTTACTTTTCCATTTTCTTAACCTTTGACGCCTAGGAGATTTAATCATGATGAAATCTGTTTTATTGTTTTTCTTTTCTTTCAGAGTCGATGCATTTTGTGTCCTAAGAAATCTTTGCCTACCCCAAAGTTGTGCAGATACTCTCTTATGTTTTCTTCCAGAAGCTTTATGTTTCTGTTTGCATGTTTTTCTCCATGGGATGAGCGGTGGATTCATTCCCCCCTGGTGGTTTCCATCCAGTGGTCCAGCATTGTGTGTGGAAATACTTTTCTTTCCACATTGCACTGTCAAGGTGCCTTTGTGAGGGTCTGTTTCTCTACAATCTACTTTTTAACCTTATGCCAACACCATGCTCTATGGATTATTGTAGCTCCGTAAGTCTTGAATTCAGGCAGTTTGAGTCTTGCAAATCTGTTCTTCAAACACGTATATTCTTAAGTGTAAAAGGCCAATAATTATTTGGGCATAAGGAGATAATATATGAATACACGCATAAGTAAATTTATATATTGCCTTGCTCCCCTATGGACAAAACTAGAACCTGTAAGCTGTGGTTTATCCTCGGGGAATGGAAATTGCTACTGAAATGAGGGCAGAGTCTTGCACTTTTGATTTTATGCTCTATTGAAGATATCTTTAGTTCTTTTAAGTGAACGCCTTAAATACTTGTATGTTTGAAGTGTGTTCATGATGAGATATGAATCTTTTTTCCTTAACATTGCATTTTGTTTAAATTTTTATTTTTTTTAATTTTTTTTAAGATTTTATTTATTTATTTGACAGAGAAAGAGATCACAGGTAGACAGAGAGGCAGGCAGAGAGAGGGGGAAACAGGCTCCCTGCTGAGCAGAGAGCTCGATGTGGGGCTCGATTCCAGGACCCTGAGACCATGACCTGAGCCGAAGGCAGAGGCTTAACCCACTGAGCCACCCAGGTGCCCCAATAAGTGTACTTTTAATCCCCATTGCATGTTTCCCCCATTCCCCACCACCTCCCCTCCGGTGACCAGCAGTTGGTTCTCTAGAGCAAAGAGTTTGTTTCTTGGTTTATTTCTTTTTTTCTTTGTTTTTTCAATTCCACATATGAGTGAGATCATATGGTACTTATCTTTCTCTGACTTATTTCACTTAGCATACCATCCATGTCATTGCAAATGGCAAGATTTCTTTCTTTTTGATGGCTGAGTAATATTTCATTTTATATATGTCTATGGAGACCACCCCTTCTTATCCATTCATCTGTCAATGGACACTTTGGCTGCTTCCATAATTTCGCTATTGTAAATAATGTTGCAATAAATGTAGGAGTGTACGTATCCCTTCAAATTAGTGTTTTTGTTTTCTTTGAGTAAATACCCAGCAGAGGAATTGCTGGGTTGTAGGGTAGTTCTATTTTTAACTTTCTGAGGAACCTCCATACTGTTTTCCACAATGGCTGCACCAGTTTGCATTCCCAACAATGCAAAAGTGTTCCCCTTTCTCCGTGTCCTCAGCAACACTGTTGTTTCTTGTGTTGTTGATTTTAGCCATTCTGACATGTGTGTAGTATCTCATGTTAACTTTGATTTGTATTTCCCTGGTAATGCGTGATGTTGAGCATCTTTTCAGGTGTCTACTGGCCATCTCGATGTCTTCTCTGGAGGACTATCCATTCCTGTCTTCTGTATTCTATTTAAAACTTAGAAAGCACTTTTCTCTAAACAAATTTACCAATTTTCCATTGACAGGTAGAACTGAAGGAAAAAGAAGAAAACTCTTATTTGTGATTACCTGGTGTGGATCAATGCTTACAAATACATTCTCTCAACAAGAAGACATTACTGGCTCAGAGGTGTGGGGGAAATGTTCCAGGTGACTTGGTCAGTAGGTGATATAGGTGGGACATGACTCTGTGACATTTCAAAGTCATCTCTCTCTCTCTTTTTTTTTTAAATATATTACCTATTTATTTAAAAAAAGAAAAGAAAAAGAAAAAAAGACTTACCTTGCACAGGTACACAGGACTTGAGAAAGAGAATGCTGCTGCTGTGGCTGGTGCACACAGCCTTCTGCCAAGGCTGGCGGGAACGACACAAAGCTCCACAGGGAAGGCCTCCTCCATGCTCATGGAGGCCCACAGGTCTGAGCTGAGTGTCCCTCACTGGCAACGTGCTCAGTGTCTATCCAGAAGCAACTCCAGGTATCTTTCCTAAGAAACAGGAAGACCATTCTTTACACTCTGGGGAAAGACCCAAGTGTGGCTTTCAAGACCTCAGGGAAAGAATTTTCAGACTGTGAGCATAGAGTCACTGTGAGCCATCAAACCGTGGGACGTGGCAAAATCACGGACAGGGTTAGATGGCCCTCAGTGAAAAAGAAAGTCAGACCTTGACAGTACACCCAGGGAAATACCACACATGCCAAGCACTTAATGAAGAGATTTTCCAAAAAGCTACAGACAGAACAAGCCTTTGTCAGTCATCCTAGAAGGCACATCCCCCTTGACTCACAGCACAGAAACAGCCTCAAAAGGAATGGTCTCGTCTTCCCATGACCCCCACCAGCATGCACGCTGCCCTCCTGCTGGGAAGGACGAGATGGGGGCTTCTGTGTGTGGCCAGGATGGACCACCTTTCGGCTTCGTACCACTGCACACGCTGGGTCTCTCTCTGTCCTCAGTCTACTCCTCCATCCAAGGGTCATTCCTGTCTCTTGACTAACCTGCTCTCCCAGGTGTTGTCCCAAAGTGCAGCAGAGCTTCCTTGATCCAGACCCCACTCTTGTGTGGCTTTTTCTGGAGGAGACCTTGGGAGAGTTGATGTGCTGTGCTTCTGCTGCCCTCCCTCTCCTCCCCCTGCTGCAGCAACCAAGTGCCCTCACCTCCCTCTGCACTCTGTCAGCCAGTGCCAGTGGCTTCAGCCCACCTGCATGCCCATGACACCCATGCTCTTCCCTTTCCCAGAGAAGCAGTCTTCATTCTCACCTGCCATGGCAAACTTCTTATATTCTTTTATGTATTTTTTGTATTCCCACAGCCTTGCTCGGACATAACTCCACGTTACCTGCCTTTATGCTGTGTTTAAAGTAAAAGCCCAGTATGTCCTCATTAATATGAAAATAAACATGAACTTTCTTCTTAAGACATATGGGATCTCCCCTAAACGTATGGGATCGTCTTAAATATCGGTAGAATAGCAATTTGGAAAAAATGATCTCCGATATCAAGGCATGTGTCTTTCCCTATAGTTCCTAAATTCGACAATGTCTGTCTTGAGTGTGAGTTGTTTGAGACAACCTCACAGATCTGGCCTTACCCACCCAAATTTCCATGGAGGGGGTTCTTACCTGAATGGCCCCCTCCACACAGTTAATTTTGGTTGTTGCTATTTATTGGGTTTTTAACTGTTTATTGGGTTTTTAGCATAGGAAAACCTATGGGAAGCCACTTGGCTATTAATTTGTGTTTTATGGGGACAAAAGAAAGGATTATGTGGTAGACGGTAACATATGTATGATTATGTCTCTAGACACACCTAGCAAGTAAGACGCCATGCACATAGCCACCATGTGTGTTTTTTGCTCAGACACGGGCCACCGCAGTCAGATGTGGCTGTGGGAAACGTGTGCGTCTTCCTCCGGTCAGGTCCTCTTCTCTCCTCACGCTTGCTCTGTGTGCTCCTCTCGTGCTGTTCTGTGTCATTTTCCCAGTATTCTCCTTCATCCTGCAGCCATTATGGCCATTAAAGAGACTTCTTGTTGCGTTTCTGACCATGGGTCTTTATGTTTCATACTTGAAGCCAGAGATCAGAAGCAGGGAGTGGGGAGTTGTAGGCTAACTATGTCTGAAGATGTGTGTGTGTGTGTGTGTGTGTGTGTGTGTGTGTGTTCCACAACACACTTTATTTTAAAAAGGTGAATGATTTCTTAAGTTAAAGAGCAGGGTATTTCAACTAAGAGGAAATTTCCAATTTCTTTTGAAACAGCAGGAAACCCAGGCCAGTGTTCCCGTCTGTAGAGCAGTCATCGACATGTGGAGCTGTGTCTCTCCTCTCGGGAGATTTCATGGGGTCCCAGGCTCACCCCCATCTTCTCCAGGGGTCAAAAACTGCCATTTTCTTTTCCTTTTTCTTTTCCTCTTGACCCCTCTTGGCATATGAACGGGCACATTCTGGGTCCAGTCCACCGTCAAGCCTCCTTGCTCCGCACACCCTGAGGGATGGACAGGCACGCGGCTCTTCCTCCTGTCTGCTCCCACCCCATTCCTGTTGGTCCTGTAAAACGCCTGGACCCAGAAACTTGCCGCCTCGTTCATTAAACGTGACACAAAATGCCCGCTTCTCTTGTCCTGGGTTACCGAGGGTGGTTTCACGTTTTCTGAGGAAGAGAGATCTATGGAACCTGTCTGGCTTTGGGCAGGACGGGCGCGTCCTTCATGTGGAGCATCCTTGAGAATGTCTTCGCTGCCAGTGGGAGCTGTCCCCATGCTGCCCCATTTCCCCCGGCACAGCCCCCGGGGGGTTAGTGCTCAGCTACTTCCTGCCCTGTGTGCATCTGTGAGTGAAAAACAAGCAATCAACTCACCCCAAATGAAATTACCTGGGAGCCCGTTCCTCTCTTTTCCCCGGCAAATTTGACCCAAGGGAGATAAAGCAACGTAATCTGTTTTCGTTCAGGTTACGTTGTGGTCACTGGGGCTTCCTGCCATTCATTTATACACCATGTTAGCGTGAATGCAAAACACGCTGTGACTAGCCACGCCTACTGATGAACAATAGCATTGTCGACTTTTTTTTCTGTGAAAGGTTCGCATTCCTTTTGAATTTGTCTGACATGCATTTGAAGTTATTTCATCACCAACCCTATCCCCCACTTCCTTACTTAAGTGGCACGACCGTGACTCTTTTGAGTGTCTTGAGGTGTAGAATTAAGGGTTTTACACATCTTACACATAGTCACTACACTAATCCTAGTTTTCCAGGAAAAGCACAGCATTTTTGGCTTCCAAATATGCTCCCTTCATTATGCGTGGCCTGGAAGCCAGTTTGTACTGGGTTAAGCTCTAATGGCTGATTCAAGTCGCCAGCCACCATCCTTTACTGTCTTCAGTGCGGGCCGATGTGAGAGGGAACTGCTTAAACTTCCTGATAGGAAAGAATTATAGGTGATTTTCATATTATCAGCAAACATGCCTGTGAATATTTATCCTTCAAACAGACATAGCTCCGGGAGGAAAACATGACCACAGTTGGTAATAAATCCTATTCCTGTAACGATATCAATCTCCCTTTTCCTTAATAACTCAGTGAAGAGCGTGTGTCTTTTGTAAATGTCTCAGATGGATTTCAGAGTAGCAGGTTGATTCAACAGGAATGTTGTAAGGAGACCAAATAGCGCACGCCCGCTACCCTCCTCTCATCGAAAAGGCCGACGTGCCGTGGGACTGGCACTCCTCTGCTCTCTGAGGGCATCTCTGGTCCATCAACGTCCTTTCAGCCAAGGGCATAGGACTAAATAATAGGACTCAAAAAAACACAGAGACCAAAAAATAAAAAGCTAGTCAGCACGAGCGTGTTTTCTTCCCATCCATTCTCTGTTCCCTGGCTTGTAATTACTCAACAATGTCCAATGAGGTGTAGTTTAAAAACGTGACAAAAGGGTTTCTTCTTCTTCATCCCAGAGACACGTTCAAGTTTTACTCGGCGTGGCGTGCTGACAGGTGTCACTCTGGGTGCCGTGGTGGGCAATGCTGGCCCCTGCTCTGGGCCCCTCTGCAGAAGCCGCCACAGTTCATAGTAACTATGACCAGTAAGTGTAAACTTACACTTACTGGTCATAGATTTCAGTCTCAGGGCTAGAAGGGGAGTTTTGTATAATTTTGTCTGAATATTTTTGTCTTTTTTTTTCCCTTCATTAAACTCTTCCTTCGTGTCCTGCACCTCACCTTATCCCATCTCATGTTCTGTTTTCTCTCTCCAAGGACTGTGTGAAGTACAATTTTAAGTGCCCACATGGGTCACTCCTGTTGGAGAGACATGGTGGTAAGGTTTCTGAAAGGACAGGAATTTGTGGGGGTGTATCCTTCAGGATAGACTAGGGTTTGCTGCATAATAGGTTGGTTTTGAAACCCCACTGCCTTGCACGGCCACTGTCACATCTTGCTTGGAGGGCTTCCGCTCCGGGTATGGGGGGCTCCCGATGCGGCTCTCCAAAGCGTATCGCCAAGCCGGCCATGGTAATGGCAGCCTCCTTGGTTGGCACTGGGGGAAGGAGTTGCAGAGTGTCAGGGGGCTTCTTTATTCCCTGAGCCAGGGCTGACCGACCGTGCACCTCTGCTCACCTCTCACTGGTCAGGCCTGACCACAGAACCTCCCCGAACAGCAAGGAAGCTGGCGGTCTGTTTTGTGTGTGTTAAGAGCACAGCCCCTTGGTTGAGATTTGGTGAACATGCAGTGGCTGGGAGGTAGGGGGCTGGGGGGTCCGGCCCCCTTGCTTTCTCTGCAACACATCCTGGTGTTCATTTGACAACCTGTTTTAGAAGCAAATATCAGTGTTAATGCTCTGGATTTATGCCCATTCCCTTGGCACTCACCATGTTTAGTTTGGTAACATTAAACATCAAACTAGAGGGCACAGCCCCTTAATAAGAGCTGGGGATTTAAACACTCCATTTAAGAACTGAGTTGGTTGGGGCGCCTGGGTGGCTTAGTTGGTGAAGCCTCTGCCTTCGGCTCAGGTCATGATCCCAGGGTCCTGGGATCAAGTCCCGCATCGGGTTCCTTGCTCAGTGGGGAGCCTGCTTCTCCCTCCCTCTGTCTTTTGCTCCCCCTGCTCGTGTATGCTCTCTCTCTGTCAAATAAACAAATACAATCTTTAAAATAAAAAAAAGAAGAACCAAGTTGGTTATCAGTTAAGTGATATATAACCTTGGACATACCTGATTTGAAAGTTAGAATTGAAACCCAAGGCTGAAAAGCATGGCATATTCGCAAGAGGTCACCTCTAACTCTCCCTGATATGGGGAGGCCCGTTAAGTTGGTCCACGAGCCCACTCACGGTCTGACCCTCTGCAAACCAGTTAGCCTTTCCAACTCTCTTTTCCCCTAATTTGTTTTCTGACTGTAAAAAAGAACACGTTTATTGTGATAAATTTGAGACTTATTGACAGTTACAAGGAAATTACAGAATAAAATAATCTTACCATGTCAGTGTTTCTCTTTATTCATGTCTGTGTGTATGTGTATCTACACATATATATATATTTTAACAAAGTTGGTAGTTACATAATAACATCTTGGATCACATGTTTTACCTGACATAAAAACATGAAGATTATATTCTCATGCTATTAATTATTTCTTGAAAGCATAGTATTAGAATTTGACAGTAGGATAGAAGCACAAACAGTTAACAGTCCTATATTGTTGAGTCATTTCCCTATTTTGGGTATTTAAGAAATCTCTATTTCACAGCGCTCCATGTAATGCTGCAGGAACCATCGTTATAAATAAATATTGTGCATATCTCTGATAATTTCTTCTGATGACACATCAAGAATTGTAATAGTGACACATCAAGAATTGTAATAATTATAACTATGTTAAATATTATTTATGTATGTTGCCAAATTACCCTGGAAAATCCTGAATACAGCACTATAATTTTCTTTTAAAACTTTCCTCTTAAAATAATTTATATATAGTATTGTTTTATTATTTTAATTTCATTTCAGGTGGTTGAGCAGGTCAGGATTTTTATCATACATGTATTGATTGCTTATACTTCTTTTGTTAATTGCTTTTCTATCCCCAGTTTTTCTAATGGGTTATTGTACTTTCTTGTTTTCTTTTAAAAATTCATTTTAAATGAGTACTATCCATGTTAACCCTTTAAATTCTGGCTACAGATATTTAACCTTGATGATAATCGTACTTTTAATCTTGGATTAAAAGAGAAGAAGACACACACATGCTGAAGGAAGAATGTTGAGTAAAACGCAAAAGCATTAGTCATGTAGTAAGGCTCCTAACAATCACTATTTTGACTGCTCACCATGGGAATGGACTGATATGCTCCACCTACACTAGTGGCTGAAGACTTCTGAATGGGCATTCTTCTTCCTCGTGTGCAGGTGAGGGAGCTGAGGGTTAGCAAGATCACACAGCTTCTCCAACACCTAACGTCTTGGGGAGCCGGGATCCAAATCCTGGTTTGGTGTGCTCCAAGGCCTGCCTTCCAAGCATGATCCTCATCAGAATGGGCTCAGCCACAGGCATCGCGGGTCGTCTGGGAATGAGCTTGCAGGGGATCCTCCAAGAGCTGCGGGAGCCCTCTCTAGGATCCTGATTGCCAAGCTTCACCCTACTAATGTGGCTGTGATCTTCAGCACTCCCGACCCTCTGCCGCGCAAATTCAAATCTCACGGCAAGAGCTGAAAAAGTCTGAAAGCAGTGCCTCTAATGAAAGTGTCATGTCCTGAGTCGCCCTGGGAGAGTTTCTGAAATTACTTTTCTTTTGCACCGGGGATTACGAAATCCATAAAATGCATGGGGAAGATTTCATCGTACATCAAGGATCCCTGAGTTTGGAGGACTTTGGGGTGAAATCTCTGAGGGCCTCCAACACAGAACCACGTCCCCAGTGGACTGCAACCCTCTCGGAGCTGTGCAAACATGAGGGCTCCCACACCCAAGTTCTGATTAAAGGAACCCTAGAACCTATCAGAAAGCAGAAATTAGAACCCAAACCAGCACTGTAGAATGACTGTTTCACTGTGAATCTGCATTTCCACGCACAGAAGTGGGAGGGAGGGGATGAGATTGAACATCCTTGGCTCAGGCACTGTGTCGAAGAGACCATCATCTAGATTCTTCCTATCCATATGACTTAATATCGATCTGGGAATTGTCTCAGACTTTGTGCTTACACTGCCTTACATTAAGGAACTTAAAGATCGATTCCATCTTGCAGTACTAGTCTTTTCCAGACCAGTATGGTTCTGTTTTCCAGAGGGCCTTGGGAGAAAGCACGGGCTGGGGGCCTTGTTGAATGGGGTGGGGCACTGGGAGCCCGGGGAGTCTGAGCCTATGTTCTCTGGTCAGGTAGGAAGTGAAGCGGGTGGGCAGCGGGACTCGTCATCAGCAAGTCCAATTCAAATTCTGGAAATCGATCACATTTCAGAAGAGTTGAAGGGGTTCCACGTTACTTATTTACATTCCTTCCTTGATGATTAAATGGTTACTAAGTACTTGTGCATGAGAAGCACTTTCACTTTCTAGGATCCTGATTGCAAGTTTGGAAAATTATATTAAAATCTTTAAATGGTCATACTACTTGCTTAGCGCTGTTTTAGAAATTTACTCAAAACAATTGTCAGATATGCTCCTACAGGTTGATTATGAGGATCAAAGCATTATTTTGTTTAGAATAAAAATGTTCTTTAAAAATAAATTGTAAGGGGGGGGCCTGGGTGGCTCAGTGGGTTAAGGCCCCTGCCTTCGGCTCGGGTCATGGTCCCAGAGTCCTGGGATCGAGCCCCACATCGGGCTCTCTGCTCAGCAGGGAGCCTGCTTCCTCCTCTCTCTCTGCCTGCCTCTCTGCCTACTTGTGTCTGTTAAATAAATAAAAATTTTAAAAAATTAAAAAAATAAATAAATTGTTCTGGGGTACCTGGGTGACTCAGTCATTAAGCCACTGCCTTTGGCTCAGGTCATGATCCCAGGGTCCTGGAATCGAGTCCCGCATGGGGCTCCCTGCTCAGCGGGAAGCCTGCTTATCCCTCCCCCGCTCTCCCTGCTTGTGCTCCCTCCCTCACTGTGTCTCTTTTTCTTGGAAATAAATAAATCAAATATCTTTAAAAAATAAAAATAAATTGCTCTGTCTCTGTCTCTCTCTCTCTCACACATACATGCAATTATTAAGCCATGTGATTGTAGGTAAAGTCAAATAATTGATTGGTTGACAAAATAATTAACCTTTGAACTAGCAGCATTTGTTAAGAGTAGAGAATTTGTAATCTCTTCATAGCCAGTGGAAAATGGGGCGATATTGTTTTTTATTTTCCCATAGAAAACAAAATAGTATTGAGAATTATTTTTCAATGTCTCTTTAACTGTCACGAAAATGTGAGTAATTTTCTGGACGTAGTGCTTACGTTTTTATTTATTTTTTTATTCAAGCATAGTTAACATGCAGGGTTACATTAGTTTCAGGTGTACAATTGATTCAACAATTCTGCGCATTTCTCAGTACTGGTCACAAGTGTGTTCTTAATCTCCCATCTCCCTGCCCACCTCCCTTCCAGTGACCACGAGTGTGTTCTTTCTATTTAAGAGTCTGGTTTTTGTTTATTTCTTTTTTTCTCTGTTTGTTCATTTGCTTTGTTTCTTAAATTCCATATATGAGTGAAATCATATGGCATTTGCCTTTCTCTGTCTGACTTATTTCACTTAGCAATATACTCTCTAGTTCTAGTCATGTTGTTGCAAATGGCAAGATTTTTTCTAATTGACAAGTAATATTCCATTGTACATATATACCACATTTTCTTCACTCATTTATTATGGATGGACACTTGGGTTGTTTCCATGTTTTGGCTATTGTAAATAATGCTTCAGTAAACATAGGAGTGCATACATATTTTTGATTTAGTGTTTTCATTATCTTTGGGTAAATACCCAGTCCTAGAATTGCCGGATCATGCAGTATTTCTATTTTTAACTTCTGGAGGAAACTCCCCATTGTTTTCCGACATGGTTGAAGCAGTTTGCATTCCCACCAACAGAGCATGAGGGTTCCTTTTTCTTCACAGCCTTGCTAACTCTTGTTATTTCTTGTGCTTTTGATTTCACCCATTCAGACAGGTGTTAGATAATATCTCTTTGTAGTTTTAATTTGCATTTCCCTGATGATGAGTGATGCTGAGTATCTTTTCCTGTGTCTGTTGGCCATCAGCATTTCTTCCTTGGAAAAACGTTTATTCAGGTCCTCTGACCATTTTTTAATTGGACTATTTAG
>PISX010006759.1:72955-94667 GCA_004024625.1 Mellivora capensis | reverse complement strand
GCTAGGACTTCTAATACTATGTTGAACAAGAGTGGTGAGAGTGGGCATCCTTGTCGTGTTCCTGATCTCAACGGGAAGCCTGTGAGCTTCTTCCCATTGAGGATGATGTTTGCTGTGGGTCTTTCATAGATAGATTTTATGAAGTTCAGGAATGTTCCCTCTATCCCTATACTTTGAAGTGTTTTAATCAGGAACGGATATTGGATTTTGTCAAATGCTTTTTCTGCATCAATTGAGAGGACCGTGTGGTTCTTCTCTCTTCTCTTCTTAATTACCTTTAAATTCTAATGACCACTTTCCTCTCCAAGTTCCCCCAACTCTTTTATATGCAAAATCAACTTCCCAATAAAGAGTGGTAAAAGTGACAGACTTTATATTTGCCCAAACACTCCTTTCATTCTACAAATGTTTATGGATTGCTTTCTGTGATCTACTTACTATGATCTACTTTCTATGATAAAGAGTATTTGCCTTTCCTATAGAAAGACTAAAAAGAAGTCCAGACATTTAATAATTATGAAAGTATAAATTGCCATTAATACATAATTATAATCATAATGATTTCAGTTATATATCAATAGCAATTCACAATAAACTGATGTATTAGTATTTCTAAGCCTCTGTTCTATGACTGCACAAATTTACTCTTCACCTTATCCTTTGATCTAAGAAAGAAAGAAAATTGTGTTTGTGTGTGTGTGTGTGTGTGTGTGTGTGTTTTAAAAAGATTCTTAATAGGATGAAGTCATCCCAACTTTCCAGATTCTATATAGCCAAATCCTAGTAACTGTTTAAGGATGGTCCAGCACAAATAGTTCGTTCCCCATGACACCCTTCCTGACTTTTCACCTGGAAAAATGTCTCTTTCTCAAAACTGTAACAGCACTCAATTTGGCATTTTCTTCTGAGATATATGGACTTTTTTTTAAAATAATAGAGTTGAATGCAACTATTCTTCCTTAAAGGGTAAAATTTTGAAATATTGGTCCATAATATTTAAATTTGTGCAATTGTTCACTGATTTTTATATATAATGTAATCAGTAAATGTTGAATTAACAGATAAATGGAATTACAGTGAGTGTAGTGTATGTGACAGCAAGATAGGTAGGCAAGAATTTTGTACTGATCCAGAAACTTGTTTCTAACAAGTCTCCAATGCAACATAACCCATAATACAGCAGAAGTATTGAAATAAGACTTTCCTCCAACTCTGCTATTTATATCTCTAACCCTGTTTTCATAGGTTTTCAGTTTATTTATTTATTTTTTTTTAATGTAGTGATCCAGTTTCCCATCCTGGAGACATGAGACTTGCTAGCAGCCTGAACTCTGGAACATCTAAGTCCAGAGACTAAAGGATTACTAGGGCCTTAGGGGAAGCACATTCAGAGCACAATAGATGAAAAGTCCCAAGTTTTTTCTAACCTATGGTCATCACGGTATAATTCAGCACTGATATAGGGAAGGTCAAGAAGATCACATGGAAACAAATCTTCAGGATATGTAAGATTGAATAAGGTGAATAAAAGTAAAAATAGTTCCAAGCAGAGTCAATGTGTCATGCAAAAACATATAAATGAGAAAGACTGATGTTTATAAGAAACACTATAATGCAGTATTGCTAGAATGTAAAGTGCAGAGCAGGTAGTGATGGAAGCTGAATTTGGAAATGAAGAGATGAACCAAGTCATGAAAGGCTGTCTATAGCACATAAAGAAATTTAGGCTTTCCTCTGTTAATGACCTGGAGGCCCTGAGGGTTTGGTAACATGATCTAGCACTCTGACTATATGATGATATTGTTCATTATAAGATTAACTGAGAGGCTAGAGCAATATAAGACATCTATGTGAATGTGGAAGTTACCCACACTGATTCACATAGTGCAATAGATACTCTGCACACATATCAGAACAATAAGGAAAGGGATTATAAAGTCAGAAGATATCGGCAACCAAGATGGGGGAGAGGAGGGTTTTAAAAGATGCTAAATCTTGAGAAATAAAGTTATTTGTTGGTTGCTTGTGGGTTTGTTTTAAAGAATGTGGTTTTTGTAATGGTCTGACAGCATTCATGAAGAATAATACTTTCAACAAATAATCAGCCATTCTCTTGACAGTTGGAATTTTTCTGGTCAAAAATAAGAAAATCCTGAAACAGAATAGTTTGAAGATTTGGGGAAGGGAAAATGGAATCTGTACTTATGTAGAAATTAAAATACTTAGCATTTATATTTTATTTGGTTTTGGGGAGTAAGACAGAGGGAGAAGTTGAAAATATGGCCTTAGTTTTGGGCCTAGTTTTGGATGCCTAGTTTCACCATAATGAGACCCCAATGTAGAGGGGATAACTGATCTGGTTTTGGAACCTGGCCTCATCTCCTATTAACTACATTCCCTAAAATACATTACTTAGCCTGTTTGAAACAATTTTCTTGATAGCAGAATAAAGAAAATATTACTTAATATGGTTGTGTATCAATATTAGTGTATCCATAAAGTACCAAACACACATTCTAGTGGACAGAATCAGACACTATAAAAATGAGCTCTTATACATTTGGTACCCTTATATTCCCCAGCCCATATATAGAGATATACTGTGTGGATAAGAGTTTGGTCTTTGAGTTCGACAAATGACCTCAAACCCTGGCTCTACCAAGCACTATTTGATAATGATGAGTTACTTAAACTTTCTAAGCTTCAGTATCCTAATCTGTAACATGGGGATAGAAATGCCAACATTTCAATATTGTCCTAGGGTTAAATGGGATAAAATACTAAAATTTCACTGCCAACTACATGGCATACTATACATACACTGAAGAAAAAATAATTATCATAGTGCTCTGAGAGAACATTTTAAGAGTCCCCATAATATATCTAAAGCTTCTCCCTTTGACACTTGCATTATTTGTTGTGCTTAACTACTGAGCAGTCATATGTAGTTACTGAGAATAGTAAATTTCAAGTATGAATGACTAGGACCATGTATATCACCACTCATGATACATAATGCAATGGAACTGTCATTTTATTAGATGATGATGATGATGATTTGGTTTAAACCCTAGAGCCAAGAGCAATTAGTCTCAAACCAGACTCCTGCCTATGTCTGAAACACGATGTAGCAATCTGAATCATGTACATAGTCTATGTGACCACTGGTTCACATGCCACTTGTACTATAAAAAATATTCTGTTTGCTTCAAGTTATGACTAATGCTTTTAAGTTTTTGGAAAGCCTGATTAGCTAAAACAAGCCTGGCTGAAATGGAATACGGCAGGACTGCAAAAATTCTGTCAGGATATATTTTTTTAGAGAATGTGGAAAAAACCTGCCAAGTGTGGTCCATCTGTTCACATATGAATTCTTCAATATTAATAGGCTGGGCAATTGGGAGATTTATTTAATTAATCTTCATGGCTAGTACATCAGGTAACAATTATCTTTACTCTTACCCCAGCAGTGCTATTTAAAATGAGCTCAATTTCTGTTAAGAATATGATTTTAACTGATACAATACTGGCACATAAACAATATTATAATGTTACCACTCACAGTGAAGCAAGTAAATCAAGAAAAGAGAAAATCAGAACTAGTCTGAGAGAGAACTGACTAGACCAACTAATATTACTGACAACCTTGGTCCCGAGGCCATTGAAAGCAGATAGTTATGGGTTCTAATCATCTTTATTATTTCCTATCTATATCATATGGATAAAATATTAAATAAGGATAAAAACTACAAAAGGCCATTGAATATGGATATAAAATGTGCCTGGTACATAGTTTATATTCAATAAATATTTTTGAACTGTTAAATAAAATGATGTTTATATAAAATGATGTTATGTATGCCTTCTAACAGTGCTTCATATATGGAATCAGTACTATATGAATGTAGCATTTTTTTAAGGTAGAAAATAGATAAATACATAGATAAAGGGGGGAAAGAGAATGAAAACATAAGATCCCTCTTTGTCGAAAGCATCTCTACTACTTACTGCCATTAAAAATTCTACCAGTACAAAATTTCATTTGAGTTTTGAAATAATTTTGGCATCTGTATATGCTTCAAGGGAAAGATAAGTTATTATTTTATTGGATGCCTATATGTATGAGGCTTACTAAATTGGACATATTGTGTGACTTTTTTTACTTAAATTTAAAAACTTTTTATGAGGTAGTTATTATTACACTGTTTTACAGGTTTTAAAACAACTGAAACTAAGGATTGCTATTGTGCCTAGGGTCTTACAGATGTGCTATAACTATTGAGAGAAACTAGAGTAGAAATGAGAACTGACCACAAATATGCATATGCCTTCTTAGTCTATCATGCTATCCCATGGTGAAAACAAAATCATTTGAAATGATAAGGCTTCATTTACTTCAATGGACATTTTGGTAGCATTAACCAAAGACAGAGAGAGGGAGACTTTGGTACTATTAACCAAAGAGAAGATTAAAAATAGATCTATAAGAAGATAAAAATAAGATATAAACATAAAAATAGGAGACTTCTAGAAAAATGGACTATAGAAAGAAAATAAAATCAACCTGGCAAACACTTCACAATTTTCCTTTGAGCTAAATAGTCACCATTTTTGCCTAGTCTTAATTGGAGCTTTTCAAAGTTTGAGCACTGTTTGGGTTTATATTTTGACTCTACTACTTAGATATAATGGTTAATATTATCTGTCTGCTTGGCTAGACCACAGTACCTAGATGTTGCTGAAAAGGTAATTTTTAAGTAAATTTGCTTTATTTTTTAAATTATTTTAGAGAGCACATATGTTTGGGGAGGGGCAGTGAGAGGAGCAGTGGGAAAGAGAAGATCTTAAGTAGGCTCCATCTCAGGACCCTGAAATCATGACCTAAGCTGAAATCAAGTTGTTTGCTTAACCAACTGAACCCCCAGGCTCCCCTTAAATGAAAATGTTTTAATTGGTAGACCTTGGGTAAAGCAAATTGCCCTCCATAATGTGGGTGAGCTTTATACAGTCAGTTAAGGCTTTAGGAGAAAAAGACTGAGGTCCCCCAAGGAAGACTGAATTCTGCTTCTGGATTGCCTTTCGACTCAAGCTGCAATATCAAGCTCTTTCCTGGGTCTCCAGCATTTCAGGCTGTCTTGGAGATTTTGGACTTGGCAGTCCCCATAATTGTATGAGTCAATTCCTTTAAATCTCTCCATATATATACACATATGCATATATATATATGCATGTGTATATGTATACACACATACAAATACATATAAACATATTTGCAATGTAATATACATGCACATCCTACTGGCTTTGCTTTTGTGGCGAGTTCTGAAAAAAACATTAGCTGTATGACCTTGGTCAAGTTATCAAATCACTCTTTGCCTAAATTCACTCATCTACTAAATGGGAAAATCATATAGACTTCATTGGTATTAATTGTGTATATTTTTAGCTCATCCAGAACAGAGGAAGGCTTACAGTTAAGTGCTATATGTATGTTTGGTATTAGTTCAAAACACTTTAGAACATGCTTCCTATTCCAAACTGCCTGTTCAGCAATTTCCTCCAAAGAAATCCTACCACAGTAAAACAGCCATTTTTTTTTTCCTGAGAATATGGATCTTAAAATCTGAGGTCCTAGATGTTAAATACAAACTTATAAATCACATTCATTTTTATACTTAATCCAATCCCATAAGCATTTTCTTATTTGTTCTCCTGCCTGACATCTTCTAACATATAATTACGGATTCTCAACCCAAACAGGCTGTCTAATAATTAAAAATCTGAATTTTTTTTTTTTTTTACTTTTCCTTAGGTGTATTCAGGGCCCTTAGTGAAAATAATCAGCTTATTAAAATTAGATGCACATAGTGATTTTCTTTCCAGACAAATAAGTATGACACAGTTTGAAGAACTTTAAAGTGACTGGTGGTTTATTAGAGTGCTTAGCGAAAAGCATATATGTTCCCTGAGCTAGTTTTCTAACTAAAACTTTCAAAAAGTCAAATTAGGATCAGAAAGTGAAAAAAAATAATCTTGGGTTTCATATGGTCCCAAAAGAGTTATATTATCTACTTCTTTTAAAATAAGAAAATTGATTGTATCCTTGATAATTAGTACTTTATTTGCTGTCTTTCAGATCATTCCCTTTTTAAATCCTCTATTTTTGCCTGGTAACTTGTTGAACCTTTCCCCTGGAAATTTGGATAAAAAGAAAAAATATTTTTTAGTTATATTTTTCATCTTCTCTGAACTTATGCCCAAGTTATATGAATATGAGGTTTTAATTACACATATAAATCTAGGTTTGTACATATTTTAAAATAAAAATTGTATTTCAGATGTACAACATGGTTTGATATACATAGTGAAAAGACTACTATAGTCAAGCTAATTAATGTGTCTTCTTACATAATTACCCCTTTTAAAAAATTATAGTTGAAAATCGTTATATTAGCTTTAGGTATACAACATCATGAATCAACAACTCTATACATAAAGCTATTGCTCACCATGATGAGTGTAGTTACTTCCTATCTCCATACATCAGTAAAATATTATTGACTATTTTCCACATGCTATAATTTTTATCCCAGTGACTTATTTATTTTATAACTGGAATTTTGTACCTCCTAATCGCTTCATCTTTATCACCCATTTGTGTGTATGTGTGTGAGATAAGAACAACTAAAATCTACCCTCATATTTCCAGTGTTTGATACAATATTAACTATAGCCAACATTTTATCCATTTTATTTCTAGACCTATTAATCCCACACAACTGCAACTTTGTACTATTTGAACAACATTTTGCCACTTCCCCACACACCCAGTACCAGTATCATTCTACTGTCTGTTGCTTTGAGTTCAGGTTTTTTAGAATCTGCATATCGCTGAGATCATGCAGTATTTGTCTTTCTGTGCCTGGTTTACTCTTAACAAAATGCCCTCCAAGTTCATGTCTCAGATGACAGGATTCTATTTTTTTAAGCCTAAATAATGTTCTATTTTATATATTTATTGCTTTTTTGCCCTTTCATCCATTGATGGACACTTAGTTGCCCAAGGTTTCCTTTTTCTCCATATACTAACCACTTATTATCATTTGTCCTTTTAACAATAGTCATCCTAATAGATGTGAGGTGGTCTTTCATTGTGGTTTTGATTTACACTTCCATGCTGATTAGTGAGTTTCAGCATCTTCTTCTGTACCTGTTAACCATTTGCATGTCTTCTTTTGAGAAATATCCAGGTCCTTTCCTCATTGTTTTAATTGGGTTTTGCTTGTCTTCTTACTATTTGTTTTCTTGAGTTCTTTGTGTTCCTTATATATTTTGGAAATTAACCCCTCAGATATATGGTTTGCAAATATATTCTCCCACTCTTTAAATTGTCATTTCACTCTGTTGATTGCTTTCTTTGCTGTGCAGAAGCTTTTTAGTTTGATGTAGTCCACGTGTCTATTTTTGCTTTTGTTGCCTATCCTTTTGGGGTCATACCCATGAGTCCATTGTCAAGACCAATATCATAAAGCTTTTCCCCTGAGTTTTCTTCTAGTAGGTTTACAGTTTTAGGTCTTACATTTAAGTCTTTAATTTATTTTGAGTTGATTTTGGTGGGAATGAGATACAGGTCCAATTTTATTTTTCTGCATGTGAATAATCAGTTTTCCCAACACTTACTGAAGTGATTGCCATTTCCCCATCATGTATTTTTGCCACACTTGTCATAAATCAATTGACTATAAATGTGTGTATCTATTTCTGGATTCTCTATTCTATCCCACAGGTCTATATGTCTGTTTCTATGCCAATACCATAATGCTTTGGTTGCTATTGATTTGTAGTTTGTTTTGAAATTCAGGTTGTATGATGCCTCCAGCTTTGTACTTTTTGCTCAAGATTATTTTGGCTTTTGATGGTCTTTGTGTTCTCATATGAATTTTAATGTAATTTGTTCTAGTTCTGTGAAAAATGCCATTGGGATTTTGATAGAGATTGTATTAATCTGTTGATCTCTTTGGGTAGTATAGATCTTAACAATACTCGTTTTTCTAATCCATGAACATGGGATATCTATGTGGATTCTTCAATATCTTTCATAAATGTCTCATAGTTTTCCATGTACAGGTCTTTCATGTATTTGGTTATATTTATTCCTAGGTATTTCATTGTTTTTGATTACATTATTAAATTGTTTTCATAATTCCTTTTTTGGAGAATTCATTGTTAGTGTATAGAAATACAATTAATTATTGTATGTTGATTTTATATCCTTGCAATGTTACTGAATTTATTAGTTCTAAAGGGTTTTTTTTAGTGGAAACTTTGGGGTTTTCTATGTAAAACAAGACAGAGGATCATAGAGGAAGGGAGGGAAAAATGAAACAAGATGAAATCAGAGAGTGAAACGAACCATAAGAGATTCTTAATCTCACAAAATAAACTGAGGGTTGCTAGAAGGGAGGGGATATGGAAGGGATGGAGTGGCTGGGGGATGCAGAAGGTATGTGCTATGGTGAGAAAAAAATTAATTAATTTTTAAAAAGACTGTGTCTTATCCAAAAGGAAGTAATTTTACAGTTCCCTTTCTGTGATTTGAATGTACTTTATTTTCTTTCTTAATAGCTCTGGCTTATATTTCCAGCTCTATATTGAACAGAAGTGGCCTGAATGAGCATCCTTGTATTTTTCTTGATCTTAAGGGACAGGATTCAGCTTTTCAACATTGAGTATCATGTCATTTATGGATTTGTCTTACATGGTCTTTATTATGTTGAAGTCGTCAATCTATACCTCTCTCATTAAGAGTTTTTATTATGAAAGAGTATTGAATTTTGTTAAATTCTTTTTTTGCATCTATTGCAATGATCATATGATAATATAGTTTCAATTAGTGAGATGTATCACAATTATGGTTTGCATAAATTTATCCATCCTTCCATCCCAGGGATAAATCACACTTGGTGATGGTGTATGATCTTTTTATTGTACTATTGAATTTGGTTTGCTAAGATTTTATTGAGTATATTTAAATTCATATTCATCGAGCTAATTGGTGTGGAATTTTATTTTCTGGCAGTGTACTTATCCAGTTTTGGTATGAGAATAATCCTGGCCTTGTAAAATGAGTTTGAAATTGTTTGTGCTTCAACATTTTGGAAGAGTTTCAGTAAGATTGGCATTAACTCTTATTTAAATATTTGGTAGAATTCACCAATGAAGCTCTGAGGTTTGGGTTTTTTATTATTGTTTTTGTTGGGAGGTTTTCCAGTACTGCTCAGTCTCCTTACTCTATGCCTGTTTAAACTTCCTACCTCCTGGGGGCACATGGGTAGCTCAGTCAGTTAAGCATCTGCCTTCAGCTTAGGTCATGATCCCCAAGGTCCTGGAATTGAGCCATGCATGAGTGGGGCTGGGGATCCACACTTAGTAGGGAGTCTGTTTCTCTCTTTCATTTTGCTTTCCCCCTGACTTGTGTGCACTTTTTCTCTCACTCCCTCACTTTCTCTCAGATAAATAAAATATTTTAAAAAATAAACTTCCTATCTCCTCATGATTCCATCTTAGTACTTGTATGCTTCTAGGAATTTATCCATTTGTTATAAATTATCCTATTTGTTGATGTGTAAATGTTCATGGTAATCGCTCATGATCATTTGCATATCTGTATACCTGTTGTAATGTCTCTTCTGTCATTTATAATTCATTTACGACTTTTTCCCCTTAGTTTAGCTAAAGGTTTGTCATTTTTTTAAAGGATTTTATTTATTTATTTGACACAGGCAGAGAGGCAGGCAGAGAGAGAGGGGGAAGCAGACGCCCCGCTGAGCAGAGAGCCTGATGAGGGGCTCGATCCCAGGATCCTGAGATCATGACCTGAGCTGAAGGCAGAGGCTTAACCCACTGAGCCACCCAGGTACCCCAAGGTTTGTCAATTTTATTTTTGTTTTCAAAAACGAACTATCACTTTTACTGATTCTTCCTATTCTTTTTCTTGTCTCTATTTGTCTATGCAATGATCTTTATTATTTACTTCCTTCTAATAATTTTAGTTTAGTGTGTTCTTTTTGTTATTGGGGTGTAAAGCTAGGTTGTTTATTTGAGATCTTTCTTTCCCCCCCTTCATGTAGGCACTTCTTGCTATAAATTTCCCTTTGGAACTATTTTTGTTGCATCCCATAATATTTGGTCTGTTGTTCTTACATTAAATTTGCCTCCACATACTTTTTGACTTCCCTGTTGATTTCATTTTTGACACCGTTGTTCAGGATTATGTTAAGCTCCATATATTTATGAACTTGTAAATTTCCCTCTGTTACTGATGTATACTTTCATAACATTGTGGCTAGAAAAGATATTTCATAGGCTTTCAGTTCTCTTAAATTTGTTAAGAGCTGTTTGTTTTTTTTTCCCTAACATTTACCCTATCTTGGAGAATATTCCATGTGTAGTGGAAAAGAATGTGCATCCTGTTCTACTTGATGCACCATTATGTATTCTGCTAGATTCACTTCATCCATAATGTAGTTCATGCTTGCTGTTTCATCTTCCACATTTTGTCTGTATGATCTATTCATCACGAGAGTGAGGTATCAGAGTCCCCTACTATTATTGTGGTCTTTTTCTCTCCTCCATTCTGTAATATTTGCTTTATATATTTAGGGGCTCCAATTTAGGGTGCATCTATATATATGGTTGTTTATCTTCCTGATGAATTGACCCCTGTAGAATTACGTTGTGACTTTCCTTGTCTCTTGTGACAGTTTTTGACTTAAAGTTTTTCTGATACAAGTATACCCCTACTCTTTTTTGTTTACCCTTAATGTTCAATATCTTTTTCCATCCCTTCATTTACAGCGTATATGTTTCCTCAAAGCAGAAGTGAGTCTCTTATAGGCAACATATTATTGGAGCTTAATTTTTATTTTATCCATTCACCCACTCTCTATATTTTGTTAATTGTTTTGTTTTGTATTTCCTTTCTTCCTTCCTTTCTATCTCTCTCCCTCCCTCCCTGTTTCCCTACCTCTCTTTCTTTTTTCCATCCTTCCTTCCTTCCTTCCTCTATCCCTCCTTTCCTCCCTCCCCTCCTACCCTTCTCTTGTTCTCTTGCAATTTTGTTTATTTGGGTGTTTTTTTTTTGTAGTAGTATGCTTCCCTTTTTCATTATCTTTTGTGCATTTACTATAGGTTTTTAGTTGTTTTTACCAGATTTTTTAATAGTCCTACAGAAAACATCTTATAAAGTGATTATAAGCTGAGAACAACTTAAGTTTGACCATATAGAAAAATTAATATTCAACTTATCCTGCCAGTACAATTTATTATTTATGTCACAGTTTACATGTTTTATGTATTATGTATCCATTAAAAATTATTATAGTTATTTTTTGATACTTTTTATCTTTTATTTTTACATCAAAGTTAAAGTGATTTATCCACCACCACTACAGTATTAGAGTATTCTGAATTTGACTATATTCTTATCTTTATTGTGAGTTTTATATTTTCATATGTTATTAAGTTTTTGGTTAATATCTTTTCATTTCAATTTAAAGAACTCCTTTAATATTTCTCGTAAGGTAGGTCTAGTGGTGATGGACTCATACAGCTTTTGTTTGCCTGGAATCGTCTATCTCTTTAACTTCTCATGTTGTTCATGTATTTTACTGATTTTGTTGTAACTCACTGAACTCTTTTAAGGTAATTATTTTGGATTTTTTGTCACCAGTTCATAGATGTCTATTTTTGGTTTTGTTTTTTTCTGGTGTTTTTTTTTTTTTTTTTTTTTTTTGGTGGGTTTTTTTTTTTTTTTTTTTGGGGTTTGGTTTTTTTTGGGGGGGGGTTTGTTTTTTGGGTTTTTTTTTTTGCTTTTTAGAGAGAAGGGGCAGAGAGACAGGGAGAATATTAATTAGGCTCCACACCCAGCTCAGAGCCTACCCTGGGGCTTACTCTCAACCCTGAGATCATGACCTGAACCAAAATCAAGAGTTGGACACTTAACTGACTGAGCCACCCAGGCACCCCTAGATCTGTATTTCTTTAGGGTCAGTTAGTGGTGCTTCATTTTGTTACATTGATAGTGTCTTTCTTTGATTATTTGTTATACCTGTGGCCTTGCACTGGTGTCTGCACATTGAAGAAGTAGGCACCTCTAAATTTTTACTGACTGGCTTTGGCAGGAAAAGCCCTTCACCAGTCAGCCCATCAGAGATTCTGGAAAGACCATCTGGTAGGGTCTACAGGTAGGCTGATCTGGCATATGTGTCCATGGGAGTGGGTCTGGAGTCTTTGTCCACTAGGGCAAGTCTGATGCTTCCATATAAAGGGCTGACTTCTCACTTGATTCTGTGGTGACAGACCTAATACATGAGTCCATACGTGGGCTTGGATCTTGAGTCTGTGGGTGCCATCCTGCCACCAGGGACCACTGGTATGGGTCCTTTACATGGGTTTGTGAGGTCAGGACTAATGACTAGATCCAAAAAGGTGGGCCTGGGCCTTGTGTTCATAGGGGTCAATCTGAATCCTATGTCCTGGTGCTGTAGAAGCTCTTGAGTGTGAGTCCATGGGGGCTGGCTTGCCACTGGCCTGGATCTGATGCCTTGGTCCAGGGTTTTGGGCTGGGTCCTCATCCTATGGGGGTTGGCCTAGGCATGGGGTTTACTGGGGCAGACTTGGTGCTGGGGTCCATGTCAAAATCAAGTGCTCATTTCCTTCTCCAATGAGAATGTGTCTCTCTTGGCACTGGGCTGGGAGAGTGATATGAGTAATATAAGTTTGTCTTTCTCACCTTTTTCAATGCATTCTTTTTTTTTTTTCTTATGGCTGTTCTCCACTGAGATGTTATAATCTCTCCCCTGGAATTTTTAACTCCTGTTAAGGTATTTTTGAATGTGGATAGTTGTTCAAGTTGATGTTTCTGTGAGGGGACAAGCACTGTAAACTCCTATTCTACACCTCACTGTCCTTGCTTCTCTGATATGAATCTTCAATAGAACTAACATACCATGCCATAGATAAATAGAAATTTCTTAAAGATGTGTCAGGTCTCTAAGCATGAGCACACTCTATATGTTCTTCCTAATTTAGGAGTGATGTCAAAAATTTATGTGTAAATAATATAGAAAAGTGAAAGTATAGGTTTCTAAAGATGAAGGAAACATTCAGGTCTCTTAGCATTGGTTAGTAGTTATATAATCCAGGTGTCTAGACTATCTTCCAGACATCTATATGTCCTACATACAATCTTAAAATTAATATGTTCACATGGGAAATTATCATCTTTTCCCCAGATTCATATTGCATTTTATTAATTTACCATACCCCATATCTCAAATCATAAACCATCTCTCCTATTTCTCTTTTCTCAAACCTAATAACTTTCAAATCATGTTAATTTTAATTTTCAAAAACTAAAATGTTTTCCCAAACTTGCCATTCTTAAACATCTTTATTGCCATTATCTTAATAGATGAAAGTAAATAATTACAAAAAATGTCTGGTACAGTGGTAAGTGGAAATGTTCCATCAAATATCATATAGATGTCATTAATCTATCTTATATTCTTTATTATTAAGAAAAATTTTCCCCAGATATCTACTTCTATTATTAAAAAATTGGGCAGGATGACAGAGAGCAATAATAAATAACCTCATTAATCTTGCTCAATTCTGGATGAATTGAGAGATGGACAAACTCAGAAGATGGAAATCAATTTGTGACTTCATTAATAACTAATGGTAGATAGGAGGAACAGGTTTAGATGTGTGCTAACAATGAACTTCTTAATACTGAATCTCAGAATTAGACAGACTAGTATATTAGAAATCTATTTGTCAAACTTCTTATTGCAGCCAGCCCAATAACTTATAGCAGAAAGTAACAAAACTGTATGTTTGTTTCCTGCAAGAAGCTGTTTTGGAAGAGAAAGTAAGTTGAGTTACTCTGTTTCTCTCCCAAGGTGTTTAGGATATCTTATTCCACTTCCTTGGGCCATAGTTGGGGATAGCACATAGAAGCTGATATTACTTACAGGAATAGGGGAAGGAAATGTTCCACTAATATCATGACTGAAGATGACTCAATTCTTAGTACAGGCCTCCTAGAGTTGGCCACACTGTGTAGTTAAGGGTACAATCTTCTATACTGCTACGTTTATCTAGGACTTCTAACCCCATCTGCAAACAATTATGATTAAACCACATAGAGGTTCACACAAGTTCATCCTCACTTCTGACACCAACTGAAAGTCTGTGGGTTTCTCAAAATCAACCTCAGGTTTGATAATTTGATAGGAAGCCTTATAGAATGTACTGAAGGTCTTACACTCATGGTTATAATGTGTACAGGAAAAGGATATAGAAATCCACCAAATGAAAAAATACAGAGGACAAAGTCTAGGAGCATACAAGATGCAAGACTTGTTGTCCTCCAGATAAGTTACTCTATTAGCATAAATATGTGATAGTACACATAGAGCACTACCAACTTTGGAAACATACAGGTTTTGGTGAGCAGAGTTTTCGAGGCTTTATTATGTAGGCATGATTGATTACCCTTATTTTAACTTTAAAATATGTTTGTTTTTTAAACTGAACCCAATCTCTAGGTTAACTAATAGTGCATGATCCAAAACTCTTATTCTAAATCATGTGGTTGGGCTTTCTGATGTAGCTGGCAGAACCTGAGTCTTGTCTTTAGAGTAAACTATCAGGTGTGGTCCACTGGGCCTGCCACAAAAAACTAGGGAGGGAAAAAAAAAAAGATACTACTATCACTCAGGAAATTCCAGGGATTTAGAAGTTACCTCCTAAGAGCTGAGAAAGAAGCCAGATTTTCTTTGGACAAGGCCAAATTCCTTATTATATACATAAGGCCTACTACCACTTCTAAACTGCTCTATTCTGATATGGTATTCTGGTATTCTAGTATTCTGATTTCCCAGCCATCCAACCTTTCTCACTTTTAAGATCATTAACTATACTGCTTATAGAGTTACCCTTCTTGATCAGAGGAAGAAGAAAAAGGAAGGAAGGTGGAAGTAAATTGCTCATGTCATTCATTCTTTTGTTTTAAAAACCTTCTGTCCCTGGTTCCCATTTCCTTCTTAGTATATAAAATCCTCTAAAATCCATCTAATTTACTATCCTATTTTCTGACATTCTTGCTCTGCATTTCCAGAGAATGACCTATCATTATTCACTGATAGTCACTCTTCCCTAGATAGTCTACTTTTGTGACTAAGTCTGTTGGTATATGGTGTTGCATATCCCTAGAATGTCCTTCATCTTTCTTTGTCTTTCTTTGTTCATTAAACTTTAAGTTTCCAACATATTAACAGCATATGATTAGGGTACATATTAGTAAAGGTGGACTAATTGTTATAAAAAAAAACCCAAAATATCATTGACTAAGCATAATACAAAAAAATGTATTCACACCATTGAGTATTTGGGAGGCTGCATTCCACATGGTAATTCAGGGATCCAGGCTCTTTTTATCTCAATACTGTGATTTTCTGAGAAAGCCCTCAGTCCTCCACTGGAACTTTTATATTCAACCATGTGTTAAGAAAATAAAGATCATTTGAGAGATTTTTAGGAGCCCCTCCTGAAATGCTATATATCATTTTTGCTTCCATTGGTGAAAAGTAGTTACATATTGTCACCTAGAAACAAAGGCCCAGAAAATGCAGCTTGACACTAAGGTTCAACAGAGAAACTACAGAAAAACTGGTAAACACTTAGAGAACTTGTGCCATAACAGGTTAAATAGTATGACTTTAGTGTGTCCTTCAAAATATTGTCTCAAGTAGGGTGTTTCCAAAGGGTAGGGGTGGCTATTACATTCACTTCATAAAATGTGTCTCAGGTAGGAACACTTACTTTGTTCTTGGTGATGGCATAGTTTTTGTCCCTATAGTGCTATAGGCTATATTGAATTGAAATTTATTTGCATATTTACTTCTTTGGGGGAACTCTGACTTCTTAGAAGAAGCTGTGTTTCATTTATCTTTTTATCTCTAGCAATTAACTATCATATCTGACATATAGTAGGTGTATGATAAATACTTGTGGGTGAGTGATGTATGAAATAATGTTATTCAAATATATCTCAGGTAATTATAGAAAATTCATCTGTGTCCTATTAGAATCACCAAGCATGATATGAAACAAGTTTTGTGATTTTGAACCTCAGAAACAGAGGAGGCCTCCATTGTCAAAGTAGGAAAAAGGAAGAAAAGGAGATGGTGATGCAGCATTATGGGAAGTAAATAGAGTTTTAAAACATTATTTTTTGCTCTTCTAATAATGCAAATGAGTACTGCATGTCAGGGATTGAGCTTGAGTGATAGAAGGGAGAAAGGTCACCTTTGATTACAGAAAGCTTAACTATGAGCACTCTAATAAAGGCAGGTGAGAATCTGTGTTTTAAGAACCAGCCAACAATGATCCTGAAAGTAGTATTTGACCAGAGATGTTTTAAAATTGGGAGCCATGAGTTAGGAATATATCCTTTCATCCAGGTGTCACTATTAACAAACATTCAAAATATTGATATATGGTAGAGTGCCTGGGTGGCTCAGTTGATTAAGCATCTGCCTTGTGCTCAGGTGTGATCCCAGGGTCCATGTCAGGCTCCTTGCTTAGTGGGGAGCCTGCTTCTCTCCCTCCTCACTGGCTGCTCATGTTTTCTCTTGCTCAGTCTCATTCTATCTCAAATAAATAAATAGATAGATGATAGATAGATAGATAGATAGATAGATAAATAGATAAAATCTTTAAACAAAATTGAGGGTGCCTGGATGGCTCAGGTGGTTAAGCCACTGCCTTTGGCTCAGTTCATAATTCCAGAGTCCTGGGATTGAGTCCCATATCTGGCTTCCCCTGCTCTGCAAGAAGCCTGCTTCTCTCTCTCTCTGCCTGCCACTTCCCCTGCTTATGCTCTCTCTTTCTCTCTCTGTCAAGTAAATAAAATCTTTTTAAAAAATTGATATTTGGCAATATACTGTTACTGGGTATAATCTAAAAACTACTCTGCCACATTTTTATCATAGCATGTGAGTATTAATGTAAATATATTTTCATGTAAAGAATGTACCTATAAAGTACCTCAATTAAAAAAAAAATCAATGCTTGGGTGGCTCAGTGGGTTAAGCAGCTGCCTTCTGCTCAGGTCGTGATCTCAGGGTCCTGGGATCAAGTCCCACATGGGGCTTTCTGCTCAGCAGGCAGTCTGCTTCCCTCTCTCTCTCTTTGCCTGCCTCTCTGCCTACTTGTGATTTCTCACTGCCAAATAAATAAATAAAATCTTTAAAAAAAAATCCTAGGTACATAAGATTGGGGCAATTCACTGAAAAAAAAAAAAAAAAACCAAAGAGTAACCTGGACTGGACTTCTGGATAAGTATCTCATTATTCTTGCTACATTGTTAGAATGGGGATTATGTGAGTAATTTTAGATGGATTTTACCATAACATTCTAAGTGAAAATAATCTTGTATAAGTTCCCTGGGGTTTGCTATAACAAAGAAACACAAGATGTGTGGCTTAAAAAAGTAAAAATGCATTCCCTCACAATTCTGGAGGCTGGAAAACTGAAATGAAATAAAAATGTTTATATGTCCATGCTCCCTCTGAAGCCTCTAGGGAAGGATCGTTTCTTGCCTCATTAGCTTTCAGTTGTTTCCATCAATTCTTGGTGTTCCTTACCTTGTAGATGTATCCATCCAATCTCTAACTGTATTGCCACATAGCATTCTACCTGTGTGTCTGTGTTCTGTTTTGCCTCTTATAGGATACCAGTCATATGGGATTAAGGCCTATCCTAATTATGTCCACTTAACTTGATTAAATCTGTCAAGACAGTTTACAAATAAGATTGTACTGAGAGGTACTTGGTATTAAGACTTCAACATCTTTTCTGGAAACATATTTTGTAACTATTTTAAAGGAGAAACCATACCCAGACAAGTCATTTATTTTTCTCTTGTTTTTTATGCATTCCAGTTCTAGCTTTTATTGTTTATTGTGTTTGTGTGTATAAGATAAAGACATTTTACATTTGAAAAGGGATTTGGTGTCACTTCATTCCTTCATCTTCTTGAAGGGCACTCACATTCCATGCTTGAAGATGCTACTAGTCCTATTTCTTCTCCTTGTACTCAGTGAGAGTGGCTGGTCTTCACACATTAAATTCCCAAGCACTGTTACCATTCCAAAAATCACCAGTGATTTCCATAGCCTAATTGGTTATCACTTATAGGAGTTATTCTCTTAGGGTCAATTTTAGCAGTCATTGGCAGGTTGTTGAGATTTTTATTCCATTACTAGAATAGTGGGCATATTTAGTGTATAAATCCAGTGCATGTACAGTTAAAGAAACTGAACTATAGCTCATAAACCTAGCTATTCCAAAATAGAGTGAATGTAACACAAAGTCATCTCCCAAATACATTAGCATTAAAATAAAACATCAAAGTGGCCTTTTCTCTGCAAACCTCCTCTTTCAAAGACAATTTAAATGTGAATTTTGCCTTTTTTTTTTTCCTGCTAAAATGTTGGAGAAGACATTCAAAGCTTTCTCTTGACTCTTTCTTTTGTTTCCTGCAGTAAAATGAATCAAATAGTTCAATAAAAATCTTAACACCAAAAAGAGAAAAGAAGAAAGCTGTATATTGCCAGGAAATTAAACAATACTATACCTGGAAGGGATCACACTGGGATAGCTAATTAAACATTTGAAATCTTGGATGTATGAATTTATAATATTTGCTTCAAGCTTGGTTGCCTTTCTTGTTCTTTTTAATGTAATTCACCAGCATTAAGGTCATGTAAAGTTAATATATTAAACACACACACACACCATGGTTCCACAAGATAATAATATAGGCTGTATTGAATTTGGAGAACAAGTGTTGAAGAGGTGTAGATTTTAAACTCCTGCAGACAAAAGGTTTTTTTTTTTTTTTTTTTTTTTTTAATACACAGACTCTGGGAAAATGTAATTTATATGTAAGATATGTTTCCTGATGACAATTTATTCAACCAATTTTTTAGCACTTACTATATGCAAAACTCCATGTTAAGTGCTATCAGGGACAGAAGTATGGCATTAGAGAGGAAAAAATTATAATGTTTGAAAATGTGATGGAAACATCAAAGGTAAATGAAATTAGCTATGTAAATTGTGAAACATTAGTCCTCAGTACTCCGTAGCTTCAATGAAAGTATGAAAATTCTACCATCTCTCAAGATAGAAAATAAATCTTGTTCAAATAATTAGTCCCACTTAGCCTATTAACTCTTCTCCTGCCATATACGTAATATTTTCATCACACTGTGCTGTTAGGAGGAATTTAAAGACTAATTACATAATTTCTGCTCTTCAGCTCCCAAGAAAACCTGGAGTTTGTAGGAAATTTTAGTTTCAAGGTTTTGTTTTGTTTATTCTTACTTTAAGTTCATTTTTATAAAATTCAACCAAGCAGTTCCCACACTCTGAAATACTAGAGTTAAATCTAAATCTGGATTAGGATTCCCATATGGGATTTGTGGTAAGCAGTTCATTCATGAAAAGAAAGATTGAATGGTATAGATGTCAATTAGAAATATTTTTTGGACATATCAAACTAAAATTCTTTAAATATTCCAAAATTCCACTGAACTATATTTGCTTCTATAGCCCTTCCTCTTAATTGCCTATCCTAAATAATTAAGCAACTATCTCACTAAACCAGAACTTAAGTGTCTGATTACATCAGGAAACAATTTCTTTAGAAAATTGCATTCTATTGGACATAACATTAAAATATTTAATATAGGTTTGAAACATCTTTAAAACTCATTGTCAGCTGGGTTTACTATGTGTTTTAATATATATTTGGCTCCATATATTACTCCTTTCCCTTTATAAACTATCATAATCCCAATATACTATCAAGAATCATGGAAACAATAGATGGCAAAAGATGAACAAAAATAGAACATTCTCATGCTCACTTCTCAGTTCCTCCATCTACTGAATTATTTAATGTTATTTTTTTTAATGTTTATAAGGAGGCAGACCCTGTCTTAAATGGCAGTATACAGAACTAACAAGAGAACAGAGGTTTCTGCTTTCAAGTAACGTGCCTTCTGGGAAGAAGAAGGAGGTAATGAAAAAGAAAATATATAAACACAATACTTTGAGAAGTTGAAAAGTGTTATAAACCTAATAACTCATAGAAATGCAAGAGAATGAGTAGTAACACTATGGAAGATCTCTCTTAGGAGGTCTACAAAAAAGAAGAAAATTTGGCTATGCAAAGGACATTGAGACCTTAGCCAGAAGAACATTAAGTGTCAAAGACCAAAGGCAGGAACAAGCTGTTCAAGGAACAGTAAAAAGTCCAGTAAGAAAAGTAGAAGAGCCTTGTGAGAAGAGCCTTGTGAGCTGTGGTTTAAACAAAAGCAACAACAACAACAAAACGGTGGGGGGGGGGGGCGGATTTCTCACCACTCTTGTTCAACATAGTATTAGAAGTCCTAGCAACAGCAATCAGACAACAAAGAGAAATAAAAGGTACCCAAATTGGCAAGGAAGAAGTCAAACTCTCTCTCTTCGCAGATGACATGATACTTTTTATGGGAAACCCAAAAGACTCCACCCCCAAACTACTAGAACTCATACAGCAATTCAGTAATGTGGCAGGATACAAAGTCAATGTACAGAAATCAGTGGCTTTCTTATACACTAACAATGAAAATACAGAAAGGGAAACTAGAGAATCAATTCCATTTACTATAGCACAAAGAACCATAAGATACCTGGGAATAAACCTAACCAAAGAGGTAAAGGATCTGTACTCGAGAAACTACAGAACGCTCATGAAAGAATTTGAAGAAGACATAAAAAGATGGAAGACCATTCCATGTTCTTGGATCGGAAGAAGGAACATTGTTAAAATGTCTATACTACCTAGAGCAATCTATACTTTTAATGCCATTCCCATCAAAATTCCACTGGTATTTTTCAAAGAGCTGGAGCAAATAATCCTAAAATCTGTATGGAATCAGAAGAGACCCCGAATTGCTAAGGAAATGTTGAAAAACAAAAATAAAACTGGTGGCATCACGTTACCTGATTTCAAGCTATACTACAAAGCTGTGATCACCAAGACAGCATGGTACTGGCATCAAAACAGACACATAGACCAATGGAACAGAGTAGAGAGCCCAGATATGGACCCTCAACTCTATGGTCAAATAATCTTCGACAAAGCAGGAAAAAATATACAGTGGAAAAAAGACAGTCTCTTCAATAAATGGCGCTGGGAAAATTAGACAGCTATATGTAGAAGAATGAAACTCGACTATTCTCTTACACCGTATACAAAGATAAACTCGAAATGGAAAAAGGACCTTAGCGTGAGACAGGAATCCATCAGAATCCTAGAGGAAAACATAGGCAGTAACCTCTTTGATATCAGTCACAGCAACTTCTTTCAAGATATGTCTCCAAAGGCAAAGGAAACAAAAGCAAAAATTAACTTTTGGGACTTCATCAAGGTCAAAAGCTTCTGCACAGCAAAAGAGACAGTCAACAAAACAAAGAGGCAACCCACGGAATGGGAGAAGATATTTGCAAATGACAGTACAGACAAAAGGTTGATATCCAGGATCTATAAAGAACTTCTCAAACTCAACACACACAAAACAGATAATCATAT
>PISX010006759.1:0-72855 GCA_004024625.1 Mellivora capensis | reverse complement strand
AAGGGGAACCCTCTTACACTGTTGGTGGGAATGCACGTCGGTGCAGCCACTCTGGAGAACAGTGTGGAGATTCCTCAAGAAGTTAAAAATAGAGCTTCCCTGTGACCCTGCAATTGCGCTACTGGGTATTTACCCCAAAGATACAGATGTGAAAAGAAGGGCCATCTGTACCCCAATGTTTATAGCAGCAATGGCCACGGTCGCCAAACTCTGGAAAGAACCAAGATGCCCTTCAACAGACGAATGGATAAGGAAGATGTGTTCCATATACACTATGGAGTATTATGCCTCCATCAGAAAGGATGAATACCCAACTTTTGTAGCAACATGGATGGGACTGGAAGAGATTATGCTGAGTGAAATAAGTCAAGCAGAGAGAGTCAATTATCATATGGTTTCACTTATTTGCGGAGCATAACAAATAACATGGAAGACATGGGGAGATGGAGAGGAGAAGGGAGTTGAGGGAAATTGGAGGAGGAGATGAACCATGAGAGACTATGGACTCTGAAAAACAACCTGAGGGTTTTGAAGGGGTGGGGGGTGGAGGTTGGGGTAGCCAGGTGGTGGGTATTATGGAGGGCACACATTGCATGGAGCATTGGGTGTGGTGCAAAAAGTATTAATTCTGTTACGCTGAAAAGAAATTAAATAAAAAAATATAAATAAATAAATAATTTAAAAAAACAAAAAGAAACCACAAAAAAATGATGGGGCGGTATTTCAAATAAAATGCATTAGAAGCTACTGGAAGATTTTTAGGCAAACAAGTGATCTGAAAGTTTTTTTAAAATTTATCCTGGCCACTTTATGATGAATGAATTAAAGGAAATGCATTCCTTAGGGTAGAGACTAATGTCTGTAATTGAGTCACCAAATTCAGCAGAGCATGTAAGATGAGAATTTATTTCTCAGGTAGAGAGGGAAGTAGGTGTTGCCATTCTCCATTATCTACACTCTCTCCTTCATCTCCATTGACACTGTTCATACGCATCAGGTCTATATTCCAGCCAATAGAAGATAAAAAGAAAGCAAATGGAGGGTAAGTGACAGTGAAGAAATCACCTTACTATCCTTAGCATTCTCCATGATCTGCTACAGATTTATCCAGCCATAGAATTCAGTCCTTGTATTCAGTGCTCACCTACCCAGCTAAAAAATACCTCTCTACTTTTTTGTGTATCTCAGCCTTTAATGAATGAACACTTTGTATGCTGCTAATGTTGTTGGCTATGGGAGTCAAATCACTTCACTTCAATTCTTACCTCCATATTTATCACTTGTGTGACATTGAGTAAATAACTTAAACTTTCTGTTCATTTCCCCCCACCTGTAAATATGACACAATGACACTTACCTTTAAAAACTATTATGATGAAAGTTATTACAGATAGGTGCAATTTATAATTAGACATTCTATCAATATAATTGTGTTAGGCATGCAGTACATGCACCATAACTCTTGAGTTCCATCTTTGAGAGGTTTTGGAATTTATGCCGTAGCAGAACAAAAACCCTAAAATGGAATATCAGTCATTCCTCTTTAATAATCCCTTGATCTCTTATAGAACTCAGGATCTAGCCACCCCTGTTTGGTAATTTGTTCTATTGCCTTTTTTATCTGCCTCTCCAGAGGAAGAGGTGCCAAAGAAAGGAAAAATGTCCTTCCATTTTGTTACACAAAAATGATGTAAAATTGAAAAGGTTTATTTGCCCCTGGGGTTGCCAGTGAGATCTTTTTTGATGCTGTCACTGCATGCTTACAGCATTTATCTTAGACATGTTCCTAACAGTCTGATATGTCTTATTGTTATTTCGATCTGTGTTTTTTCACCTTGGAGTTAGAACTGTTTTAATAGGATGACTGGTGATAGCTGGCTCATGCCTCCTAAATTATCTTCTGGAAAGAAGGAACTGTAGTTGGTAGGGAGTAACAAAGATCAAGAAAAATGTTACTATCCCATTCCCAGGAAGGAATGGAAGAGTTCTGTTTCTGTGGGTTCCCAAACAAATTTTGCAGAATTTAGTATATTTAATGAGACTTGCCTGTCTTAGAAAGTTGAAAAAAAAAAAGATAAAGCAGGATCAGCAGTGGTCTGTAAGAAAATATTCAGGATCATGAAACATAGAGGATAGAGGAGTACAAAGAAGAACTGAATGCTTGAGTAGGAAAGATACCAGTAAGAAAAGCTGCATGAGAAAGCATCTTCAGACAGAATCTCCTGGACAATAAGCCAGGTTGGAGGCAGAGGGAGAAGAGAATTGAAATTCACACAAATACAACTGAAATGTATAGATGGGGGTGGAGTTAGACATCCAAGAATGAATGTTAAAATATATTTTTGTTTGGAGATAAGGAGAATTGCTCAGGAATAATATGATAAATACACATATGCATGAAGCTTACATCTGTTTTGTGGGAATCCTTGAAGAAAGCTCTCCCAAAGGCAGTAAGATAGAAGGGAGGCAGGCTTATTGTTATTATGTTTATTCTAAATGCCAATTTTATTATAGCTACTTAGGAAAAAAGGCTTGAATTTGCCCAAATTGAATTAATGGCTCCCTCTCTTGTTCATCATTCTTGTGGAAGAAAAGAACTGGAGATTACATTAGGTAGAAAAGCATGATCTCAGGATATAATTCCCAGGAGAGCTATATACAAAATCAAATAGAAAAAGGGATTTGAACAGGAAGGCAGGTTTTAATTACATGATTACAAGTGGCTATAAGTTACTCTCTGCAGAATGAGCAATTTAGCGTATACATTCAAATGGTAATATCCCAAATAAAAGGAATTTTAGAAAAAGAATGTATATTATGTGAATGTCTTCCAGGGGGAATGTTTTAAGCAGAACAAAACCCCCAGAAACCATAAAAAAACTGATAGATTTGACAACATGCAAGTTAGAATGTCTGTAGTACAATTATACCCAAACAAAATAGAAAGACAAACAATAGATTGAGAAAATTTGTTATGATAGTTATAGTAAATGCTCATTTAATATTTCTTTAATATTTGATAAGGTTTGATATGTGATTTAAAAGACAAACCCAGGAGAAAACAATGTCAAAGATTATGAGTAAAGAGGAAATAGGAAGTCAATAATCAAACGAAAAGAAGCTTTAATTATGTGACATGAAAGTATAATAAAAAAAACAAGGGAATTGTCATCTACCTTTTAAATTTAAAATAAAACACATCAGAACCATTTATCATGGCAATAGGTCACTCTGGGAGCATGAGTTGGTACAACCTTGCTATAACCTCATAAAATAAATTGTAAGGCTTATAATTTATAAAAAGTCTTTTTAGAATCTTATAAACAAAAACCCTTCTCTATAAAGATCCTTAAACAGGAAATTAAAAAATAATTAGAGGAGAATTATAAAACCCTGAATATCAGTATGGTACAAAGAATATTGTATTCGTTTTGGTATAAAAGGAAAATTCAAAAATATAGAAATTAAAAATAGCAGATCAAGGTGGGGGAGCAAAGGTTGATATCATTATTACTGAAATCCAAGTATAGCTGCCTGTAGCTTGAAAGATCAATATTCAAGAGATGAGGTTTTATGTTTTTGTGTGTAAGTTTTTTGAGATCAGTTTTTTGTTTGTTGTTTTTTTTTTTTAATTTTTTTATTTATTTGTCAGAGAGAGAGAGAGAGAGGGCGAGCACAGGCAGACAGAGTGGCAGGCAGAGACAGAAGAAGAATCAGGCTCCCCGCTGAGCAAGGAGCCAGGTGTGGAACTCGATCCCAGGATGCTGGGATCATGACCTGAGCCGAAGGCAGCCGCTTAACCAACTGAGCCACCCAGGCATCCCTTGAGATCAGTTTTGATTGGAAAGGAATATGAGTATTATTTAAGAGGCTGGCTACCTGAGAAGAAGGTGGACTCTAAAAGTGAACTCCAAGGTTTCTGCCTGGCCCTAAAATTTTTAAAGGGGCTTAGGGCATTTAATCATTTAAAGGAGGGGCATCTGGGTGGTTCAGTGTGTGAAACATGGAACACTAGAACCAATGCAGGTCTTGATCTCAAGGTCATGAGTTCAAGCCATGTGTTGACTCCATGCTGAGCATGAAGCCTACCTAAAAAAAAATAAAAATCAGTTAAAGGAGTACAGTGGTTTGTGACAAGTCTCCTTGGTGCCAGCTACAGATGTCATCATGGTGCCTGGAGGTTGTGCAATGGGGTCTGGTTCCTTGGTGCTCAGGGTGAAACAGGAGAGTCTGGTGACATAGAAGTGATCTCTTCTTTCTAGGAAAGAATACATGATCTATAAATATACAAAGAAGGGTTTAATTAACCACACTGGTGAAGCTTAGACAACTATTATTACTATTATTACTACTACTTAGACTACTTAGACTACAACTACTTGGCTAGAGGAGCCAAGGTAGCTTCACCTTGCCCAGCAAAGACACATGGTGACATTGTGCTCAGCTGAAGAATGTTATCTAAGATATTAACAACAACAACAAAATTGTCTAGGGGTAAGTCAAGGAAGAAAATGAGAAGCAGCAAGCTGGAAATGGAAATTCAAGGATTTCTAGGTCAAGATACTAGATTTCAAAATTGAGCTCACCTCTTGATTTTCCTTTTTCTTATCTGAAAAATTGAGATAAAATACTAAAATCACAGGGCTGTTGTGAGAATGAAAAACAGATAACTTTAAATCACTCACTATAGCTCTTGGTACAGCATAAGTGCTCAATTTAGGGGAAGAAGAATAATTACAGCTCTGAAGATTCTCTTACTCTCGGCTTTGGTAGGGCTGATCTCCATATTGAGATCACAGATTGGCAGAGTATCAGGAGAAAAAGCCTGACCCATTGTTCATGCCAAACATGCAGATGAGGAAAAGAGCTATTTTGAGTTTAGTCGCTTTGAAATATTGTTGTTGTTTTTCAGATACTTCCTGAGCACATAAATATTCATGAGTGCAAATCAAATATTGTAGTTTCCCAAATTAAAAGATGCAGCACCCCTTAAGAGGAAATTGGTTTTTTTTGTTTTTTTTTTTTGTTGTTGTTGTTGTTGTTGTTTTAAGGTTTAGTACCTTTGGTGTAAAATATAAAACTTCAAAAGTATATTGAAACCTATGAAGCTTTTTTTTTTTTTTCAACAGTGAACAAAGAAACTAAGACTGTTTCTAAATATCCCTATTTCCTACAAAGAAATAAAAAGTGCTTTTGTCATCACTTTGGGAAGGACTTTTCACAAAAAAACCTCTCCCTCCCCCAACATAACCACCGCCAAAAAAGCCTGGAGTTGAAATTTTATGCAAAGAGTTCATGAAACAAAATCACAAAAGAAATACTGATTCATACAAATAGGTTTCCTTTGCATAAGAAGGGAGGGAGGCCTTGGCAACTTCCATGAGTTTTTTTCCATGCTTTTTCTATAGAAGCTAATGGATACATAATGTTGAGTAATGGCTAGCTGCATGGCAAATGTAGAAAAATTCTTTATCCATTTAGGCTGTTTATTGTCTCTTTTTTTTTAATTCCAACTAATCACCTATAATAACCTTTTCATTGCAGATTTAGAATGTATTTTATAGTAGAGTTTCATTTTCAACTGAAATGTGACATTTTATAGGTATATAAAGGTTTTGAGAGAGAAATTCCAACTTCTAAGAATGAATCCTAAGGCAGCGGTTAGCTATATATGCATTAAATGACAATGCTATTCATCGTAGCCTTTTTTAATAAGTGAAAATAAGGAATCAATGTAATTTTCCTATAATAGAAAATATGCTTAATAAATCATTGGACACCTACTCAACCTTCATGCTATTGAGTCACTAAGAAAAATGTTGCAAATTAGTATTTATTAATTTAAGATATTTGAAATGCCTTGCTAAGTGAAAAAGACTCCTTAGTGTATGAAATGATTCATAAATGTCTTAAGTACATTCATATACAGGCCTAAACAAAAATATATTGGGTAATTGTTGGGGTCAGGCAAGAGAGGGGAGAACCATTCAAAATGACAGACACCTAAGATGGCCGCAGTTCCTGCCATCACCCTCCTGCGACGACCACGACGACCACGTCAGACCCGGGAAACAGAAACTCAAACGGGAGACAAAAACCTGTCTCCTCCCACCGACAAACCAATGAGGAGCCCCGCAGCTGAATTCGGCCCTTATTGGGAAAACTCGACAAGGTCTCAGTACCTCCTCTTCGGACTTCCCCAGCAGAACCCCATATAATCCCCTACCTCTTTGCTTCGCGTGCGACTTCCCGACTCTCTTTCCTCCGGAGTCGTGGAACCTTGCCCGAGGGTGCTTGCAATAAAGCCAGTCCTCGAATGCTCGCTTGCCTTGGTGCCTTTATTCCATTCAATCGCGATAAAACCTAACATTTGGTGCTGAAACCCGGGAGGAGATCGAGCCCCTGCACTGGCACGGAGGCTCTCTCCTCCTCCTTCGGACTGGGACTCCGCTCTCTTCCTCCTCTCGGACTACGACCATCCTGTGGTGAGTGTTCCCTGGGTTCCAATCCCTCCCAGGATGCCCTGTCCTAATCGCGGCCACGTCAGGGCAGGCCCTCCTCCGCCACCTGGTGGCTCCCCGGTTCCGGAGGGTGTAGGAGACGTCCTCACCCCACTGTAACCCCTTCTCCTAGCTGCAACTCACCTCGCGGATGAGGGGACGCCTTCCTCCGGGTCTCAATTTGACCCTAAAACACCTCTGGGGTGCCTACTGGTTAACCTCCAAACATTGGAGTTAGACCAGGACCTCCGAAGGCAACGCCTCATACATTACTGTATCGTCACCTGGCCTCAGTATCGATTGGACAATCAGTCACAATGGCCACCCGAAGGCACTTTCGATTACCAGGTCCTTATGGACCTTGATAATCTCTGTAGACGCCAAGGCAAATGGGCCGAGGTTCCCTATGTACAGGCTTTCTGGACTCTGTGTTCTAGGCCTGAGCTCTGCTCTAGCTGTTCCACTGCTCAAGTACTCCTAGCTCGCTCTCCCCCACCAATTCTTCCTCAGGCTTCTATCAAAGACTCCACCTCAACCTCTTTATCGCCCCTCGCCGAACCTCCTGAAAGCCTCTCTAGACCCCCAGTAAGGGTTCCCCGTCTTATTCCTCCTCCTCCCTACCAGCCCGTTCCCCAGCAGCCCACCCCCACACCTACTCCGCCTCCTGAAATTCCAGTCCCTACCTCAGATACACCCTCAGCAACTGCTCCTCCCCTTCCCGTTCCAGAACTCCAGCCTTCCAGCCCTCTCCCTTCTCCCCCGATCTCTGCCCGGACTAGGTCCAAGTTGCCTTCTCCTGACCTAGTCTGCCCCTTAAAAGAGGTTGCAGGAGCTGAAGGGGTTGTCCGGGTCCATGCGCCTTTCTCCCTCCAGGACCTTTCCCCAATTTAAAAATGCCTGGGATCGTTCTCAGCTAACCTGGACAACTACATCAAAGAATTCCAATATTTAGCCCAGGCCTATGACCTCACCTGGCATGACTTACATGTTGTCCAAACTACTACTCTTACAGCAGAAGAGAGGGAGTGCATCCAGGCTGCTGCCCGAGAACATGCTGATCAGGTTCACCTGACTGATGCTACAATGCCGGTAGGGGTGCAGGCAGTCCCAGCCCTGGAACCGGGCTGGGACTACCAAAGTGGCCAAGATGGCCGCCGGCGCCGCGACCGCATGGTACAGTGCCTTATTGCCAGCATGCGGGCGGCCTCTAACAAGGCTGTCAATTACGATAAAATTAGGGAAATTATACAGGCTCCAGATGAAAATCCGGCCATGTTCCTTAACCAACACACGCCTAGACCCGGCCTCCCCCATGGGGGCGACGGGTCTAGCACGCATTTCATCTCCCAGTCAGCCTCAGACATTCGAAAAAAACTAAAAAAGGCTGAGGAAGGTCCCCAGACTCCCATATCAGACCTGGTGAAAATGGCCTTTAAAGTTTTTAACTCTCGCGAGGAAGCCGCTGAACTTAAAGGGCAGGCCTGACTCCAGCAAAAGGTCCAATTACAGACCCAAGCCTTGGTTGCAGCCCTGCTGCCGGTTGGCTCCAGGAGCCAACGGAAAAGGGGAATTAACCGTACCCCACCGGGGCCTGCTTCAAATGTGGGGCTGAAGGCCACTGGGCCCGTCAATGCCCTAACCCAAAGGTGCCAACCCGGCCATGCCCTCTCTGCCGTTTGATGGGCCATTGGAAATCCGACTGCCCCAGTCTTGGGGAATCCTCGGCGCCTCAACACGGGGGAAGACCCGAGACGGTAAGTCTGGCCCTTCAAATTCTCGGGTTGGAGGACGACTGACGGAGCCTGGACTCAGCCATCCCCCTCACCCAGGCCGAGCCCAGGGTTTTGCTCCAGGTAGCAGGTAAGTCCATTTCCTTTCTGCTGGACACGGGGGCCACCTACTCTGTTCTTCCTTCCTACGCGGGACAGACTCGATCCTCACCGGTTGCTGTTGTGGGAATCGATGGAAATCCCTCCAATCTTAGGGCCACCCCTCCCCTTAATTGCAGCCTGGATGGGTTTCCCTTCTCCCACTCATTCCTGGTAATTCCCTCATGCCCAGTGCCTCTACTGGGAAGGGATATCCTTCACAAGATGGGAACAACTATCCAGTTATCTCCCTCTCCTCCCTCCTCACCCTCAACTCGTCTCATCCTATATCTCTCCACACCCCCCACTCCTACCCCCGATCAATTACCCCTTATAGACCCCAGGTATGGGACACCTCTAAACCTGTGGTGGCCTCTCATCACACTCCAGTCAGGGTACAGCTCAAGGATGGTTCCAAGTACCCCTCTAGACCCCAATTCCCTATCTCCCTCCTCCTTCACCGTGGTCTCAAGCCCATCATAGAATGGCTAAAACGTCAGGGACTTCTAATCCCTATAAGCTCGCCATGTAACTCCCCCATCCTACCGGTCCGTAAGCCTTCCAGAGCTTATCGACTGGTTCAGGACCTCCAACTCATTAACGAGGCCATAGTCCCCTTCCACCCGGTGGTCCCTAACCCATATACCTTGCTGTCCCATATCCCTCCAAACACCACTCACTTTACAGTGTTGGACCTAAAGGATGTCTTTTTTACAATTCTCCTGCACCCTGACTCCTATTTCCTTTTTGCCTTGACGTGGGAAGACCCAGATACGCATACCTCGGGGCAGTTAACCTGGACGGTCTTACCTCAAGGTTTCAGGGATAGCCCCCATATTTTTGGTCAGGCCCTGGCTTCGGACTTAAGCCAATGTACCCTTGAGGCCAGCACCTGTTACAATATGTGGATGATCTCCTTCTTTGCAGTCCTTCCCTTACTACCTCACAGGAGGACACCTCCTCCCTACTTAATTTCCTGGGGAGCAGGGGATACTGAGTCACCCCTTCTAAGGCACAACTCTGCACCCCCACAGTCACTTACCTAGGCATCCACCTAACCCCCACCTCTAAGTCCCTTACCGGGGACCGCATCCGCCTTCTGCGGTCGCTCCAACCCCCTCAGACCGCGGACGAGATACTCTCCTTCCTTGGGCTGGTCGGTTTCTTTAGACACTGGATTCCAAACTTCTCTATCCTGGCCTGCCCTCTATATCAGGTGGCCAAGGATACTCCCCATGGCCCCCTCAGTGATCCCTCCTAGATTCGCCACCTGTTTTCCAAACTGAGGGACTGCCTCACCACTGGGCCGGTACTGGCATTACCGGACCCTTCAAAACCCTTTCACCTTTACACTGATGAGCGGTCGGGGTCGGCCACTGGCCTTTTGGCCCAGCCAGTGGGCCCCACTTATTGGACTATAGCCTACCTATCCAAACAACTGGACAGTACCACCCGCGGATGGCAACCTTGCCTCCTAGTGCTGGCAGCTGCAGCCTCCCTGACCAAGGAAGCCCTTAAGCTAACTATGGGACAGTCCCTGGTAGTCTATTCCCCCCATCAACTTGGGGACCTCCTTGGTCACCAATCCTTGGCCCACTTAACCCCCTCTCGTCTCCAACTCTTCTACCTCTTATTCATTGAAAACCCTCAGGTCTCACTATCTACCTCTTCCTGCTTAAATCTGGCTACTCTGTTGCCTGCACCCTTGCCTACCCCCAAACCTGGTCACTCCTGCCCCCAACTCATAGAAAGTTTCACCCCTCCTCATCCCGGGCTCTCTGATCAGCCATTTGCCAACCCCGACTGTGTATTCTTTGTAGACGGCAGTTCCCTCTTAGCTGCAGATGGACAGAGGCACGCCTCCTATGCTATAGTCATGTTAGAATCAGTTGTTGAGGCAGCTCCCCTCCCAAGTGGGACTACATCCCAAAGGGTGGAACTCATAGCCCTCACTAGGGCACTACATCTGTCCAAAGGACAATGGGTCACCATCTACACTGACTCAAAGTATGCCTATCTCATCACTCACACCCACTCTGTCCTCTGGCAGTAACGGGAATTCCTGACCACCAAGGGAACACCCATAATCAATGGACCACTCATTACTAAACTACTCGGTCTCCCCACTGAAGTCGCGGTCGTTCATTGTAAGGGCCACCAAACCTCCAAGGATATGGTCTCCCAAGGAAACAACAAGGCTGACTCAGTGGCTAGACAGACAGCCCTAAATAACCCAATATCCCCTATCCTTTTCCTTAACACTCCTCACCAACCATCTTACTCAGAAAAAGAGACCCAAGCCCTTCACGCCCTGGGGGGAAAAACAGGAGATAAAGGATGGATTTACATTCAGAGCAAAATCGCCCTTCCAGAAGAACTGGCCCATTCCCTGATCTCTGATATCCACCAATCTCTCCATATCGGCCCAAAAGCATTATACCAGTTCCTTCAGCCCTTGTTCTACCATCCCTCTTTACTCAAGGTAATTGAAGCTGTCCATAGGGCATGTAAAACCTGCTGGGCCGTAAATGCACAAGGAGGAATCCGCAGGCCGGGGCCTAACCATCAGCTCCAAGGCCATCAACCCAGGGACATGGAGTGGATCGCTGATTCTCTCACGGCCCTACAGACTTAAGTCACCAGCTTGGCAGCCGTCGCCTTACAAAATCAGCGGGCCCTTGATCTCTTAACCACTGAAAAGGGTGGAACCTGCCTATTCCTAAACGAACAATGTTGTTACTTTGTTAATCAATCAGGTATAGTCACTTCCAAGGTCAAAGAACTCCGGGACTGGATCCAGACAAGGCGCCAGGGCATGTCTTTCTGGGGCTTGGACCCCCACACTTGGGTAACATGGCTCCTCCCTCTGGTGGGACCCCTATGCCTAATCCTCCTCCTTATATCTGTCGCTCCCTGCCTGTTTTGATGTTTTCAGGAATGTCTACAGGAACTCACACGGGTATCCGTGAACCAGCTTCTACTCCAGCCCTACTCTCGCCTGCCCACTTCCAACTACCCCTATGACGTCGCCCCACCATCAGCAGGAAGTAGCCAGAATAGAGTCCCAACACCATTATATAAAAAGAAAAAGGTCGGAATGTTGGGGTCAGGCGAGAGAGGGGAGAACCATTCAAAATGACGGACACCTAAGATGGCCACGGTTCCCGCCATCACCCTCCTGCGACGACCACGTCAGACCCGGGAAACAGAAACTCAAATGGGAGACAAAAACCTGTCTCCTCCCACCGACAAACCAATGAGGAGCCCCGCAGCTGAATTCGGCCCTTATTGGGAAAACTCGACAAGGTCTCAGTACCTCCTCTTCGGACTTCCCCAGCAGAATCCCATATAAGCCCCTACCTCTTTGCTTCGCGTGCGACTTCCCGACTCTCTTTCCTCCAGAGTCCGCCCGAGGGTGCTTGCAATAAAGCCAGTCCTCGAATGCTCGCTTGACTTGGTGCCTTTATTCCATTCAATCGGTCCGCGATAAAACCTAACAATAATGATCTTAATGAAGATAAATAGAAATATTTTTCATGGTAATTTTCTTAGGGAATATTTTAAAAATATGTTGTTAATGTACTTATTTTCATTGTTTCTAAAATCAATAAATACTGCTTTTTAGTCACAAACAGTAGGATTTTAAAAGTAATGGTAGCTAAGATTTATTGATTATTGTGCCAGGACCTATTCTAAGTTTATACTGTGCATTTTTTTATTAATACTTTCTACAACCTTATCACATTAATACTACCATTTTTTAAAATTGACGTCTGAGAAAATTTGGACACAGAGCATAGACATAGCTGAGGTAAGCAGGTAGCCTGACTTCAGATATAATTCTGAAACTTAGTTTAATTAAATATATAATGTATACCTCATTAATGGCCAGGTAAATGGTTGTCTGTGTGTGTGAGACAGGGCCTCTTGTTTAGGTACTCCTAGCCATGTTTAGATGTTCCCTGCTGATCTCAGGGTTCCAATGATATACACAGAAAATCTCTGACATAGCACCCAACATTCTTTATGCTGTTGGTTTATTTATATACTTTTTGCCTCTAGACTTGGTGAGTTACTTGAGTACAAGATTGTATTCTGTATCCCCAGCATCCAGGAAAATGCTTGTCAAATGTAAGATCCTCAATAAATGCGTTGAATGCATGCATATAATTCAAACATATTCTTAACATGTATAAAATTACATTCTGCTTAACCGGATTCACGAATCTGCGTAGGTGGAATGTTTCAAAATAATCAGTTGCAAGCCCTTCAAATGAGAGAAGAAAGCATGTCTTTGTTTCTCTGTATTCTCTTTCCCACTGAAAACAATTGCAAAGTAAAATCAGCAGCACACACGGATCATTAATTTTAAGAAAGGGAGTCTTTCAAGATGAAGCATAAAAATTTTCTTGTCTGAGAGGGAAATTCAGGAGGCAGAACAAAAGAATTATGTCTCTTCTATTCCTACCATAGAGGAATGACTACATTCAAAATCTTAAATTTTATTAAAAAGCAGGAAATATTAAAAAATAAAGGGGAAGTACAGATGAAGTGAGAATGGATCGCACTAATTTGAGGAAGCCTCACATTGCAAAGTCATTTGTGGGTTTCAGTCAGGTGATATTTCAGTCATGATGAAGTTTTACTTTTGTTTTCATTGTTGTGTTAGTCCAGGTTCGTTGCATATGTAAAGGAAGATACTAAGTAAAAGTAGAAGATTGGAAATTTAGAGAGGGCATTTATCATGAATTTATAGTAATAACATCCCAATTCCCTGCCCTGTCTGACTTTTGCCAACAAATCCCAGTTGAAAAGTAGCAGGCACAGAAAAGCAAATATTTTAGTTCAGAATGTTGTTGAAATTAAACTAGTGTAAATAGAGATGAAGAATCATAGTTATTAAATTTCAGATGATCAAACTTTTACTTGAAAAATTAGGGAAATTTCCCACTGATGGTGATGTTTTAATTCCTATTTAAGTGAATGCATGGATTTAATCAAGTTCTTTATAACAGACAAATTTGAAAATAGGCGTCTGCAATACAGGCATACCTCTTTTTTTTGCACTTCCCTTTATCATGTTTCTCCACGACCATGTTTTCTACAAATTGAAGGTTTGTGGCAACCCTACGTTAAGTAAGTCTGTTTGTACCATTTTTCCAGCAGCATTTGCTCACTTTGTCACATTTTGGTAATTCTCACAGTATTTCAAATACTTTGTCTTTGTACTTCATTACTTTGTCATGGTGATTTGTTATTGCGATCTTTAATGTTTCTAATGTAATCCTTATGGGGTACCCTGAACTGCAACCATATAGGATGGTGAACATAGTAAATGCTCTGCTTGTTCTGTTCCACCAACCCACCTTTACCCTTTCTCTATCTCTCTCTTCCATCCTCTGAGTCACAACAACACTGAAAATAAGCCAATTAATACTACAATGACCTCTAACTGTTCAAATGAAAGGAAGAGTCACACATTTCTCACTTTGAGTCAAAAGCTAGAAATGATCTAGCTTAGTGAGGAAGGCATGTCAAAAACCAAGATAGGCCAAAAGCTAGGCCTCTTGTGCCAAACAGTTTTAGACAAGTTGTAAATGCAAAGGAAAAGTTACTGAAGGAAATTGAAAGTACTACTCCAGTGAACACATGAATGATGATAAAGTGAAACTGCCTTATTGCTGATATGAAGAAAGTTTTAGTGGTCTGGATAGATCACACCAGCTATAACAGTCCCTTAAGCTAAAGTCTAACTCGAGTCAAATCTATGAAGTCTGAGAGAGGTGAGGAAGTTGCAGAGGAAAACTTGGAAGCTAGCAGAGGTTGACTCATGAAGTTGGTATACTTTTTTTTTTTTTTTTTAAGTGGTTTCCATAACCAAAAGTGCAAGGTGAAGCAGTAAGTGCTGCTGGAGAAGCTGCAACAAGTTTTTCAAAAGATCTAGCTAAGATCACTAAGGAAGATGGTTTCACTAAATAATAGCTTTTCAATGTAGACAAACAGCTTTCTATTTGAAGAAGATAAGCATCTAGGACTTTCATACCTGAAGAGGAGAAGTCAGTGCCTGGCTTCAGAGCTTCAAAGGACAGGCTAAATCTCTTGTTGGAGGGTAATGCAGCCAATAATTTTAAGCTGAAGCCAATGCTTATTTACCATTCTGAAAATGCTAGGGCCCTTAAGAATTATGCTAAATCTACTTTATGTATGCTTTATCAATGAAACAACAAAGCTGGAATGACAGCACATCTATTTACAGTGAGATTTACTGAATATTTTAAGCTGATGGTTGAGACCCACTGCTCAGAAAAAAAACAAAAACAAACATTTTAAAAATATTACTGCTTATCAACAATACACCTGGTCACCTGAGAGAACTGATGGAAATCTGTAACAGTCATGCTGTTTCATGCTTGTTAATACAATATCCATTCTGTACCCCATGGATCAAGGAATCATTTTGACCTGTCTACCGACTTTGTTTCCAGAAGTTCCAGGGACTGTTTTAGGATCTGTTTCAGCATTCCATTAAGTGATGACTCTTCCCACTTGGTCTACAGTTCTTCTTTCTAAATACAGCAGCTCCATAAGTATCCATGACATTTACTGTTGGTCTTCCTATTCCTAAGGAGTGAAGGTCAGTTGAGATTAGTACATGGGGGCATGTTGTAGTTATTCCTTTAGTTTTAGTGCTAGCCACTTGAAGCAGACATCTTAAGCACAAACTATCTGAAAAAAAGAAAAAGCTATCTGAATATATTGGTTAAATAAGGATCACACATAAAAATAAATACTAGTAAAACTCATAATGAGATGTTTTTGTTACATTTCCTAAGTTTGCTTTAATCAATTTCACAGTGCAGTAGGATTTATTAGTGGGCTGCCAGCTCCAACATGATATAAAACAAAAATACAACAATTTTGGAGGAGTAGAATGAAGAAAGGAATTGTTTAATAATAATACAGAGCCTCAGATCTATCAAGTAAAGGCCAACATCAAGGTTTTACATATCTTTGAGGTTTTAAAGTTTGAGATTTTAAAGTTTGAAAGAAGTATAGGTCTGGAGGTGCCTGGGTGGCTCAGTTGGTTAAAGCCTCTGCCTTCAGCTCAGGTTGTGACCCCAGGGTCCTGGGATCGAGCCCCGCATCGGGCTCTCTGCTCAGCGGGGAGCCTGCTTCCCCCTCTCTCTCTGCCTGCCTCTCTGCCTATTTGTGATCTCTCTCTGTCAAATAAATAAATAAAATCTTAAAAAAAAAAAAAAGTATAGGTCTGTATAGACCCTGAGCAAAAGAGATGCAGGCATACCCACACACACAATGTGAGAACAAAACAACACAAGCTCTGTCAGTGGTGTCCAAGGATATCCTCTTCCCCTGAAAAGAAAAGCACAGTGCTATCCTTTGGTGAACTGGAATAGCAGTGCTAGTTTGCCATCTCCAGCAAGAATTTTTGAGTATGGTATATATCAAATATAAAATGTTTGCCTAAATCATAACTTATTTATGTTATAGAGCCTAACTAAAAGTTTATGCCATCGCTATCCTCTAAGTGGCTCAATCAAGTAGTTGAATATCTTAGTCCTCTTCTGTATCTGATATTCACTGTTTCCTTTTCTGGTTCTCACTGCTGTGGTATAAAATAAATGAGACTAAAACATTTTTGTGGTTAGCTAAAAGATGTCCTTGATTTTTTAAAATAATTCAAATGCTAAATAGAACATTAAAATTGCTCTAAAGTTGCTATGAAAATCCTTTACAAATATACCATAATCTCCATTATCTTTAGTAGTATTCCAGGTCATAATCTTTACAATTTAAGTTTAGAGCATTATTTGCTTACAGTGACGATTCAGGAGAAATGGGGGTAATAATACAGGTAATAATATTTTCCTTTTTTGAATTTTCCACCAACATATGCTTTTCTATACAATATGTCTTGCTGATGGAGTCTTGAGGGATTTAGTTTTATTGATAGAAGAAGAATGAATGAAGTCTGCCATGTGGATAATTTATTTGATTTTACTATACTGCATGTTTTTATAAGAAAAACTTAAAAGAAAATTAAACTCATTTAGAAAGCACATAAATTGTTTTTGCAACAAAGCAATTAAGGGAACCTGCCTATCCAAAGTGATGGGTAATAATCTAAGCACAAAAAGGGCTAAATTGCTTTCTGTTTGGAAATTGTATGCTCTCTCTCAAGGTTTAATAAGAAAGGGATGTTTGGAATTAATGTGAAGATTCAGTGTTTTCTGTTATTTAGGAGTTATTAAGAATTTGCTACAAATTTTAAAGTTAGAATCCATTCAAATACATTGATTTATGAATGATTTTCCTTCAGTTTGTTCCTGAAACTTAGCAAAAAATTTTAAGCTAAACCTCAAAATTAAAATTCAGTGATTACCTTCTATTCTCATACAGATATAAGCAGAGTAGGATGTATATCTCAATTGACTTCAATAAAAATCTTCACCACAAATTAAACATAAATGGTTTCAGAAAGTCCTTTTAATGTCTCCACACATTGTATCAGGCAAACATAATTTGTTTTTTTGTTTGTTTGTTTTCATAAAAAATAAGATTCATGTATGTGAAGGATGGCATACAATCAAGACGGAGTATGGCATGTGTAATTATGTGAAGGTTTTTGTTAAATTTACACTGTGAAGAATGAAGAGGTAATGCAACAGAAGTCAATAATAAATATAGGGGCCAGGTAATGAGAACTCCAACATGTTATGTTAAAACATTTATATACATCCACTTATGGGCAACATCATTCCAGTGAAGAACTTTAAATATAAAATTGCTATGGACAAATTAGCATGGATTGTTTTAATATACATTAGGAGGATAGATTTGAGGAAAATAAAAGGTGTAATAGAGCTAAGGAGACCAGTTAGGAGACTATTATGGTAATAAAGAATCTTACTGAGTATAGCCTGACCTAGGACAGTAGTAATATGGAGAAAAGGGTGACAGAAATTAAAAATATACATAAAAAGCAAAATTGGACATGGTCATGCTTAGGTGGTTCTGCTTAGGTTCTTCTTAGGTGGTGATCTCAGTGTTGTGAGATTGAGCCCTGCCTCAGACTCTACCCTCAGTAAAGAATTGACTTGAGATTCTCCTTCTGCCTCTCCCACTTGTGCTTGCATGCTTGCTCACTCGCTCTCTCTCTCCAATACTAAATCTTTTTTAAAGATTTTTCTTTTTAAGATTTTATTATTTATTTGTCAGAGAGGGAGAGAGAGAGAGTGAGCGAGCACAGGCGGACAGAGTGGCAGGCAGAGGCAGAGGCAGAGGGAGAAGCAGGCTCCCTGCTGAGCAAGGAGCCCGATGTGGGACTCAATCCCAGGATGCTGGGATCATGACCTGAGCCGAAGGCAGCCGCTTAACCAACTGAGCCACCCAGGCGTCCCACTAAATCTTTTTTAAAAAGCAAATAAGATATGACATTATCTATGAATTTTTTTAATTTTTAATTTTTCCCCAAATACTTAGTATAGTGCTAGAAATGGAAAACTATATATATTAAGAATTTTCATTATAGACAGGTAATTAATTTTACCAAGTGTTTGTAATATTGTGTTTGAGGTACTGAACACTATTATATATATGGGCAATATTACATATACTGGAACTAGACACTATTATATAATATAAATATAGTGTTTATATAGTATTATATATATATAATGTGAGATGTAAATGTATATCTCTACCATGATTCTACCGATTTGGTATTATGTTTTCTGATTAATAAAAAGGTACTAATGTTCAAATATATGAAATAATTAGCCAAAGTTCAAGCATTTAGAAAATGTCCATGATGGGATTGTCACAGAGACTAACTCAAAAAATTACTGCATTAGAATAATGTTTTGAGTTATTATAATTTTCCTTCTCATAATGGTTTTTTATCCTGGAATGAGTAGATATCCAAGGGTACTTCAGCTCTGGTCTGCTTTTCTCCCAGGACCTATCAACCATAAAACTCCATGCAGAGTATTTTTAGAGCTGCTTCTAGGATTTTATTATACAGATAAAGGCTACTGCTTCTGGCTATGTAGTGTGTTAGGAATAGATAAATGAGAACGAGTGAAGGTACCTGGGTGGCTCAGTTGGTTAAGCACCTGCTTGCAGTTCAGGTCATGATCCCAGAATCCTGGAAATGAGTCATGTGTCAGGCTTCCTGCTTAAAGGTGAGCTTGATTCTCCCTCTCCCTGCTTGTGCTCTCTTGCTATCTCTGTCTCTCTCTCTCTCTCTCAAATAAATAAATAAAATCTTTTTTTTTTCTTTTTAATGAGAAAGAGTAAATAGAGAGGGAGTGTAGTAGGGTAAAGGGTGAAAAGAAAGAGAGACAGACATTGGTTGTCTACCAAAGAGCAAATTTCTCCTGAGTTGTAGAATTGCAATAAGTATGGGAGAGAAATTTTACCTTCAAGAGAGAGGGGTACCTCCCTGTAAGCACTCAGCATGAATCATAATTATTTTAATCCATTTATGGTAATTCCACTTCTCATTTTCAATTTTGTGATGCAGAGCCCAAAACCATCTCTGAGAATGAAGGACTTATTCTCCCAACTGTTGAATGTTCTGTCAGTTGATACCCCACAGTTATCAGCACTCTTTGAGGATTGCTTTGGTTCAAGACTGATGACTCACCAAAGGTAAGTTTTTTGTGTTTTTTTGTTTTGTTTTGTTTTTCTGGCAGCAGGCTGTATTAATGCTTAAGTAGTTTGAATGTAAGGAAGCCCAGAAACTTCACTCCAACATGTGAAACTCTGAAAAGGTTATCTCATTTCCAAATCTTCCTATGGGTCAGAAGAGGCCTTCATGCTCCTGATTGAAGTCCAACTTCACCCTCTGTCTAATCCTGTTTCCTCTCACTGCCTTTTCATAGGTATTGATCTCAAGAGGATTTCCTAATGAAGGTCCTACATACTAATGTCTATCTCAGCAACTACTGTCTGGGGGCTCAACCTGCAAATGCTTATGATTACTTTAAATCAAGTAGACATATGAACCAGTTCAATGAATGAGATGCAAAGGACAATATAGTAGGAAAAAAATATTTTCTTTTTCAATACAAATACAGAATACTAAGAAGAGAAGCCCCCTTCTCTAACTCCCATCCTTCTTAAATGACTGGCAGCTCTCCTTTGACCATGAGGATCACACAAAAAATATGTGTGTGTGTGTGTGTGTGTGTGTGTGTGTGTGTGTGTATACCCCAGGTTGTCAATGAACAACTAGAAATTCTTGCCTTTTGAAACCTTGTTATATGGAAAAAAATTCAATTTTATATAGGCAAAGCCATTAGGTTATTAGGTTATTTTCTATTTCTGTTCCTTATTTAAAAATATACTAACTAAAATAGAAGGTTAGTTGTTTAAATACAGTTTTCATATCAAATGGCACTGAGGCCACAGATAACATTTGATAGCACTGAAGCCCTCCTTTTGTTAAGGGACAAATCCAAAGAGGTTCTCCCAACCCAGTGCCTGGTGTTGTCAGTTAACCCTAAGCAGAAACTATTATTTAATTGTTTGTTTTTTAACTGAGGTATAGTGGGAACACAATATTACATGAGCATCAGGTCCTCAACATAGTGATTTAAATAAACAGTATGTTATACTGTTCTCACCACAAGTATAGTTGCATCTCTCACCATATAATGCTATTACAATACCATTGACTATGTGACATATTCCATAACTGAAGGCTTATACTTCCCACTGCTCTTCACCTGTTTTGCCCATTGCCCTACTCCTTTCTCTCTTGCAATCACCAGTTAATTCTCTGTATTTATGAGCCTGTTTCTGCTTTTTGTGTTTGCCTATTTCTTTGTTTTGTTTGTTCAGATTCCACATATAAGTGAAATCATATAGTATTCGTCTTTTCATATTTGGCTTATTTTGCTTAGCCTAATGCCCACTATGTCCATCCATTGTTGCTGCAAATGGCAAGATCTCTATCTCTCTCTTTTTTCTTTCTTTCCTTTTTCCTTTTCTTTTTTTTTTTTTTCGTGGCTGAGTAAAATTCCATTGAGTGAGTATATGTATACCACATCTGTATCTATCCATCTGTTGATAGACACTTGGGTTGCTTCCATTTCTTGGTTATTATAAATAATGCTGAATAAACAAAGGAGGACATGTATCTTTTTGAATTAGTGTTTTTGTTTTCTTTGTATAAATACTTAGTAGGAGAATTATTGGATTGTATGATATTTCTACCATTATTATTTTTTTTTTTTGGAGGAAATTCCATACTGTTCTCCACAGTGACTACACCAATTTACATTCTTACCAACAAAGAATTGAGGGTTTCTTTTTGGTGTAATTATAAATAGGACTGTTTTCTTAATTTCTGTCTCTACTCCCTCCTTATTAGTGATGGAGTTTGGGAATATAGGTCAGGTTCGGTGGGGTGGAGTTCAGAGCCAATGACCAAGAAAGAATTCTTGAGACTTCTTTGGTGCAAAATGGTGGTTTATTAAAGCTTGGGAACAGGATCAGTGGGCAGCAAGAGCTGCTACCCCAGGGCTGTGAGATGTGGCTGCTTATATACTATGGGCTTGGGGGAATGTAAGGAAAAAGGGAGGTTTTAAAAGAACTTTCATATGCTAAAGAAGGCTCACAGGATACCTGAGGGCTTGACATTATCAAGTTAAGGTTGTTACCCCTCTAGTAAGGCATTAACATTTAGATAGTTGGGAACCTCCTGGAGGAACATGACACTCTGCCCACTTCAAGTATCTGTTGATGTGCTGCAGGTTATAAATGTAAGGACCTATTTAGCCAGAGAGCTTCCATCCATCCACTAAACAATAATCTTGTTGTTTAACCCTTACACTGTCCCTGCCCCCCTTCCTCCAGGAAAAACAAGTCCCAGAAACCAGCCTCAGGTAACAAAGCCCAAATACAAGGGTGGGTCAGGCCAGGTGGAGACATCCCATCAGTGGGGGGGACGCATACTGTCTCCCTAGTTACCAAGGAGTATGGTCCCCGCCCTTTGGGCACCTTTTGGGCACCAATTCTAACCAAGGTGATAGGTCAAATGTCTACTATAGGGTAAATTGTAATATAATTGGTCACTTATGTGTGACCTAGCATGACTTTGGAGTTTCCTCTGTGTGTTACAATCTCATTGGCCACCTGTGTGCGGCCAGGCCCAACCACATGGCCTTTGCCCTTAAAAGCTAGTCTGTGAAACAGAGAAAGGTCGACCTCTCTTATAAGAGGTGTGGCCCCAAACGTTCGGTTTGATTCTTGATGCTTGACGTAAAATAAAGCTTTGCTTGACCTTCGCTTTGTATCGGTCTTGCTCCTTTAATCACGGACCCATTATTGGGGGACCTAACAATAAAGACATTTAATTGTATTTAATTCCCTTCTGGAAGCTATTGCAAAGGCTTTCATAAATAAACTGAGGAAGAGTCAGGTCTTGAAGGATTGTGGTCTAAGTCAACTATTTGTTTTTCCTTTAGAGCAGCCAGGAGTGCCTGGGGAATGTCACATACATCCCATGGAAGTGGAGTGAGATGTTACAGGGTGTCAGTTTCTGCTTTGACCTCAGCTTGCCTTCTGTTCCCTTATCATTAGTATATAGAAACACAAGATATTTCTGTATATTAATTTTGTATCCAAATTTATTGAATTTTTGCACCAATGTTTATCAGGGATATTAACTTGCAGTTTTCTTGCTTGCTTGCTTTTTTTTTGGGGGGGGGGGTCTTTGTTTATGTTTTCAGGGCAACTGGTGACCTTGTAAGACATTTGAAAACTTTGCTTCTTCTTCTATTTTTTGGAATAGTTTGAGAAGAGTAAGTATGAACTCTTCTTTCAATGTTTGGTAGAATTCACCTGGAAAACCATCTAGTCCTGGACTTTTGCTTGTTAGGAATTTTTTGTTGTTTTGTTTTGTTTTTGATTACATATTCAAATTTGTTACTAGCTACCTGAGTGTTAAAACTTTCTATTTCTTCCTGTTTCAGTTTTAGAAGATTGTTTCTAAGAATTTATCCATTTCTTCTTTGTTATTCAATTGTTTGGCATATTATTTTTTGTAGTAGTCTTCTCCAATTCTTTGTATTTCTGTGGTGCACTATTTCTCCTCCTTTATATCTGATTATTTTCATTTGTTTTTTCTATTTTTCTTGATGAGTATGGTTAAAGTTTTATCAATTTCCTTTGTTTATTTATTCCCAAAGAAGTATCTATTAATTTCATTGATATTTATTTATTATGTTTATTATTTATTTATTTATTTAACTTCTCTAGTTCATTTATTTCTGTTCTGATCTTTCTTTCTTCTCTAACTTTGGACTTTTTTCCATTCCAGTTTCTTAAGGCAAGGGGTTTATATTTTTTATTTGAGGATTTGTTTGTTGAGCTATAAATTTCCTTCTTAGAACTGCTTTCACTGTATCTCAAAGATTTTGGACTATTGTTTTTTCACTTCATTTGTTTCCATGTATTTTTTTTTTTATTTCCTCTTTGATTTCTTCATTGATGCATTGGTTCTTCATCAGCATGTTGTTTCGCTTCCATGTTTCTATGTATTTTTTATCTTGTTTTTCCTTGTAATAGATATCTAGTTTCAAAACATTGTGGTTGGAAAAGATATTTGATGATTTCTATCTTCTTAAATTTATTGAAACTTGCTTTATAGCCTAACATGTTTTTTTGTTAGTCCCCTTAACTATTTTTTTTAGATATATTATACTACTTTTGTCTTTTAAACTTTATAGTACCTTTATAAGTGATAGTTCTACTGTCTTTACTGCATGTTTGCTTCTATTCATGAAATTATTTCCTTTATAATTTTCTCCCTTCTGTTTATGGCCTATTGTTTTCTATTGAAAGCATCCATTTAACATTGTTTATTAGGCTAGTTGAGTAGTGATGAACTCATTTAATTCTTGTTTGACTTTTTTATCTATTGTTCAGTTCTGAATAACCTTGCCAGATAAAGTATTAGTGGTTGCAAGGTTTTGGTTTTGTTTTGTTTTGTTTTTCTCTTTTAGCACCCTTGAATATATTATGCCACTTTCTTCTGACCTGCCAAGTTTTTGCTAGAAAATCAGCTGCTTGCTTAGGGGGTTTTCCTTGCCTTGTATAAATCTAGTTGCTTCCCACTGCTGTTTTTAAAATTCTCTTTATCTATAATCCTTGACATTTTAATTTTTATGCATTGTGATATGGACCTTCTTGGGCTCGTCTTGTTTAGAACTTTCCATGCTTCCTCAGCCTGGATGTCCCCAGGTTAGGGAAGTTTTCAGCTACTGTTTCTTCAAATATTTTCTGCCTCTTTCTTTCTCTCTTCTCCTTCTGGAATCCCTATATTGTCAACATTTGTTTTGTTGATACTATCTATGAGATCCCTTAACATATCTTCTTTTTTTTAATTCTCTTTTCTTTTTGCTGTTCAGCTTAGGTACTTTCAATCAACTTGTCTTCCAGATCTCTTTCTCTCTATATATTCTATTGATTGTGTTTCTCTGGAGAACATTTATACAGTCTTCCATTTGAAACCATCAATGTTATGATCATTTGATTCTTATATTCAATATTTTTATGTAGGTGATGGTACTCTGTACTTTTTTTATTAAGTACTAGTCTTGAATTTATGATTTTTTAAGTGTATTGTTCTGCCAGTTAAGATGACACATAAAAAGAATGAAAGGGAGAATGCATACCACATGATTTTTTTTTCCTTTTCCTATCATAAATGGATAGAGCTTAAGACTGCATGATTTTAACCTATGGATTAAAAATAATAAAACTACAGACTGGAAAGCTCATAAATAGATCCACATAAATGCTATTTTATTTTCAATATAACTGGTCATGTAATTCAATGAGAGAAATCTTTTAATCATATGTTGAAAATTTTGCACATAAAATCTCAAAAGGAAGTAAAAACCTTAACTTTTACCTTAAATCATATATAACAATTAACCAAAAATGAGTGATATCCATGAATGGAAAAAACTAAAATGAGCAAGTATTAGGAATAAATCATATGTTAAATGTTTATGACCTTGGGTTAGGTATCACTTTATTAGAATAAAACACAAAACATACTAAGAAAAAAAAATAGATTGGATGGACATCATCAAAATTAAAACCTTCTGCTCTTAAACAAAAACTAAGAAGATAAGCCATACACTTTAGTTTGCAAAACACATGCCTGTGAAAGTACTTTTTCCTCCAGAATATATAAAGAATCATTACAAGTCAATGATAAGACAGGCCACTCAGTAGTAGTGAGCAAGAATGAAATTGGGCAAAAAGTTGTTCAAATAAGATACAGAGCTAATAAATAATAACATGAATAGATGTTCCATATCATAAATCATTAAGGAAATGCAAATGAACACAACAATGAAATGTCACTATATCCCTTTTAGAATGGTTTTAAATTAAAAAGGATAAAGATACCAAAATATTGTTGAGGTTGTGGAATAATTGGAACTCTCACCCATTTCTAATGGCAATGCAAAATGACATAGCAACTTTGAAAACAGTTCAGAAGTTTCTTATGAAGTTAAATATATAACTTACCATTCATCCCACCATGTCCACTTCCCATTTTTATCTAAAAAAGTGAAAAACTATGTCTACAGAAAGATGTTTATGTAATGCTCATGGTAGCTTTATTCATTAGAAGCAAAACTGAAGGCAATTTAAATGAATATGAATGGGATATTTGATAAACATATATTCATACATCTCAAAAACATTATGTTAAAGCTTTACTTTGTATAACTCTATTTATATAAGTCCACATAAAAAGCAAAAGACAATAACAACAATGAAATCCTAGGGGCAAGAAACAAATGATCAGTTACCAAGAACTATGGGGATGGAAAAAGGACTGACCATACAAACAGACACAAGTTAGCTTTTGGAGGTGATCAAAATATTTTATGCTTTAATGTGATACAAACTGATAACTGGATGCATTTGTCAAAACTCACTGAGCTGTATATTTTAAGATCACACCCACCGTGATGCATATTAATATATAATTTTTAAATTACATATTTCCCATAAGTTATAAATTGATTTTATAGCATGTCTATTTAGTAATAAGTACTTAATATTTTTCTCAGGGATCAAGAAGAGAGAATGGAATTTTTTTCCTTAAATTCTTCTGTTGGAAGAAAATTATATAGGTTAATCAATCTTAAGTAACAACTTCTTATACAGCCATTTTATTTTGTATTTTTAAAATATATTTCTACTGAAATATTCAGAAGTATCAGAAAGTAAGAACAATGTATATACAAATTTGCATTGGCAGTACATATGAAGTTTAGTCTTGTATCAGATTAAATATACTTACAAGATATGTCGGGTTGCAGGCCTATGCATTCCTAAACACTCAGCCAAAGTAGGAAGCCCCTGTACCCAGCAAAGGAATAAAGTACACTTCAATTTCATTCTTACTCGAGATAGAATTTTCAAAGTGCAAGTCTTAAACCCCATGTGTTAATTTCCTAATTAAGTGAAACCATCTATTACAGGATTTGTGATAGAGAATCAAAGCATAATGAGCAAAACAAAACAAAAATACTCATATTGTTAAAATTCAAGAAATTGCAATGCCTAAATAAATGTAAATAAATTAAAATGATACATAAATATAAATAAACATTTTGGAAGATATAAACTGTTTTTATTTTGGATTCACAATTGATTTTGTCTGCATCCGTTCTCTAAAACATATGCAACTGCCTCTTCTACAAATATTTATATTACCATATGGACTATTTTTAACCTAGCTTATAGACAATTGATTGGAAAGGACTGTTCCTACTAGAGATTATATTGCAAAGTCACTATGTTTAAACTCAATTAAATAGGACTTTTAACATACAGAATTTTTTTTCCCATTTATAAAAAACCTAAAGTTGATTTACAAAATGTAAAAAGTGGGAATAACACTTACAAAATGTTAAAAAGTGGGAATCAAATAAATATTATTTACAAAATTACTTTCAGAGAGTTTGAATACACATGTCTACTATCTTATATTTGATAACACAGGGCAAATAATACCATATTAAAATTAAGACTGGGATTAAAAGGAAGACATTTGGGAACTGAGGAGGCTGAAGAATATGATAAAAGCATATTTTTAAAGACTTCTCATTTTATTGAAAATTAGTGTGGAATCCTCATCAGTATAGTCAGAGAAAAAAAATTATTCTGTCTAGAGTTCTGAGATTAAAAAGATCTGCTAGAGAAATAATGAACTTATCCGCCACATTCATTTTGTGGTATAGAAGACACATTACTCTACATTATGCTTATATTAGACTTAAATAAATTTCATTATGAAAACAAGACTAGAAGAGAGCTTTGTAACTTAAAAACATACATTACTTACATGAATTTTTATAATAAAACACTTTCAGAATGATAATGTTCCTATGCTTTTAGATAATTAAATATCAAAGTACATAGAGGTAGTTTTTAGTCTGATTTTTGTAAGTTTAAATCAAGCAAATTTAGAATTCAATCCCCCAAACATATGCAATTTATTCTGCTATTTATAATACTTGGATCTGATTGCTCTACTTTGAGTAGGTGTGTAAATGTTGAGTGTGAAAATGAGAATGACAAGTGTGCAGCTTTGCAGCTTGGAGTAGTGAGCATTCTGATTTCACATTAACTGGTAGGATATAACTTTATCAATCAAAGACCATAAGAAAAACATTAAAAGAAATACAATTCTTACTGGATTAATTTTTCTTTCAGAAAAAAAAAACCCATTTATTTAAATGTAGGAGTTTCCTGCAATCCTTTTTTTGCCAACTAGTATGATAATGTATAACTTCATAAAGCAAAGTCATGTGAGTCAAACCAATACAGATATTCCTCTTTCTGCACATTACTCTTTGATTGTAGAATTACACTGACATAAATATAGTAAACCTTCTCTTCATTTTCCTGATAGCTCTCTAGAGTAAAAGTAATGCATTCTTCTAGATCCAATTCCAATTTAATACCAAAGTGGAATTATTTCCTGCTTCAAAATGCTACCTTGAATCCTGTGAGCCAATCAATTTCTTAAGTAATTCCACAGAGTAATTTTCTATTAAGACTATTACTTAATACAGATGGGCAACTAAGAGGTACTTTAAAAATGTTTTTGTAGAATTCTAGACCATTGAGAAGCTGTGTGAAAAGAATAAAAAAAGATTACATGGTAAAATATGGTATCCTTCTAACTATTCATTAGAAGACTCAAAATAATGTGATTAAATTTAAGGGTTTCATAAAGTCACAAGTAATTATGTACATATATAGAACATATTGGAAAAACCTGTTTCAAAAAATAACATTTATATATAGAAATTTGTAAGTCTAATACAGAGGAAAAATGCACATCTTTTTTCTGTACATAATTTGATAATCCTAGTGATGGACCAAACAATATAATTTATATTTATTTTTATAGTTATAAGAGTTCAATGTTTGAAAATGTTTGGAAGAAAATCAAATTAGATTATCTAATTTTGTTTTTATTTCAATCAAAGTTACACATACATGTGGTCTAAAACAACTAAGATTCTGAATCTGATCAAGATTAAATAAGGCTACTAGAGCCTATTTTTTCCACTTATTGCAACTAAAAATTCTGAACAAAATACAAAAAGGAGGGGATTCCAGGAAGATGGTAGAATGGAAGTCTCCAGGAATCTGTCTTTCCATCTAAACAATTACACTAACAGAATCCTCTAACTATTTTGAAAATTTGGAGTCTATTGAAGGCTTTTGCTTCTCAGGGGGAGGCTTGAAGGGTAAATCAAAGTTGAGTTCTCTCCATTTCAGCTCTTAGCCTAGGGGAGCTACCCTTCCCACTGACAGACCTATAGGAGGCAGCTGAGCACTTGTTTTCCAGCAACTAACACATAGCTGACAGAAACAGGACTTGAGTTAAAAAAGATTCTATACTCCAAACAACAGGATCTGGGCTCTTATTGCTGTCTCTGATCACAAAGGTACAGAGAAGGGGGGGTCAGTGACCAGTGTTGTTGCACTCCTTCCTTCCATCATTGCAAGCTCCTCTTTTTCTGCCTGAAGTAACTTCCACAACATTTAATGGACTAGTGCCCTTCCTCCCCATTTCCTACTTTTTTTTTCTTTTCTGTTTTTTTTTTTTCCTCTTTGGGAGCCAGACATTAAAGATTAGGATATTCAGGGATGCCTGGGTGGCTCAGTTGGTTAAGCAGCTGCCTTTGGCTCAGGTCATGATCCCAGCATCCTGGGATCGAGTCCCACATTGGGCTCCTTGCTCGGCAGGGAGCCTGCTTCTCCCTCTGCCTCTGCCTGTGCTCACTCGCTCTCTCTCCCTCTCTCTCTGACAAATTTAAAAAAAAAAAATTAAAAAAAAAAGATTAGGATATTCAAATGTCTCTTTGGTTAGATTTATTCCTAGGTATCTTATGTTTTTGACTGCAATTGTAAAGAGGATTGACTCCTTAATTTCTCTTTCTTCTGTCTTATTGGTGTATAAAAATACAACTAATTTCTATGCATTGATTTTTTTATCCTGCTACATTACTAAATTCTGGTATGAGTTCTAGCAGAGAATCTGTACTCAGAAAACTATAGAATATTCCATGAAAGAAACAGAGAAAGACACAAAGAAATGGAAAAACATTGTATGCTCATGGATTGGAAGAAAAAATATTGTGAAAATGTCCATGCTACCTGACGCTATCTACACATTTAATGCAACCCCTATCAAAATGCCATCAACTTTTTTTTCAAAGAAATGAAACAAATAATCTTAAAATTTGTATGGAACCAGAAAAGACACCAAATAGCCATAGGAATGTTGAAAAAGACCAAAGCTCATGCCATCACAAGTCCAGACTTCAAGCTCTGTTACAAAGCTGTAATCATCAAGAGAGTATGGTACTGGCACAAAAACAGACACATAGATCAATGGAACAGAATAGAGAGCCCAGAAATGGACCCTCGACTCTATGGTCAACTAATCTTTGACAAAGCAAGAAAGAATGTCCAGTGGAAAAAAGATAGTCTCTTCAACAAATGATGTTGGGAAAGTTGGACAGCCACATGCAGAATAAAACTGGACCATTTTTCTTACATCACACACAAAAATATACTCAAAACGGATGAAAGATCTAAATGTGAGAGAGGAATCCATCAAAATCCTTGAGGAAAACACAGGCAGCAACCCTTTTAACCTCAGCTGCAGCAACTTCTTGCTAGACACATCTCCACAGGCAAGGGAAACAAAAGCAAAAATCAACTCTTAGGACTTCATCAAGATAAAAGTTTTCTGCACAGCAAAGGAAACAGTCAACAAACCCAAAAGACAACTGACAGAATGGAAGAAGATATTTGCAAATGATGTATCAGATAAAGGACTAGTATCCATAAAGAACTTCTCAAACTCAACACTCAAAGAATAAATAATCCAATCAAGAAATGGGCAGAAGACATGAACAGACATTTCTACAAAGAAGAACTCCAAATGGCCAACAGACACATGAAGAAGTGCTCAACATTACTCAGCATCAGGGAATTACAAACCAAAACCACAGTGAGATACCACTTCACACCAGTCAGAATGGCTAAACTTAACAAATCTAGAAATTACATGTTGGTGAGGATGTAGAGAAAGGGGAACCCTCCTACACTGTTGGAGGGAATATAAGCTGATACAGCCATTCTGGAAAATAGTATGGAGGTTCCTCAAAAAGTTGAAAATAGTGTTACCCTATGACCCTGCAATTGCACTACTGGGTATTTACCCCAAAGATACAAATGTAGTGATCTGAAGGGGCATGTACATTTGAATGTTTATAGCAGCAATGTCCACAATACCTAAACTATGGAAAGAGCCTAGACATCCATCAGGAAATGAATGGTTAAAGAAGATGTGGTACATATATACGGTGGAATATTATGCAGCAATAAAAAAAGAAATCTTACCATTTGCAATGATGTGGATGGAAGTAGAGGGTAATATGCTAGGCAAAATAAGTCAATCAGAGAAAGACAATTTTCAGATTATTTCATTGATACATGGAATTTGATAAACATGGCAAAGGATCATAGGAGAAGAGAGGAAAAAATGAAACAAGATGAAACCAGAGAGGCAGAAAATCTTAAGAGACTCAATCTCACGAAACACACTCAGTGTTGCTATAGTGGAGGGGTGTGAGAGGGATGGGTTGGCTGGGTGGTGGACATTGGGGAGGGCATGTGTTATGGTGAGTGCTGTGAATTGTGTAAGACTGATGAATCACAGTCCTGTAGACCTGAAACAAATTTTACACTATATGTTAATTTAAAAAAATGAGGTAGGATATTCAAAAGTAATTGTATAAAGATAGAAAATTAGAAAGTCACCAGGCATGTCCAGGGAAAGGTGCAGGCTTGGAGAAGATCTAAGAATACCTTACATTTACATCTCAGCTGGTGCTTAGTCTAGAGACAGCCTACAAAAATAAAAACATAAAAATAGTAATAAAATACAGCAAAACTTTTTGAAGGGAAAGAGAATGATTTTCAGAAGTAACACATTTCAGATAGAAATTCTAGTTTTCAATAAATTTTAAGGTATCCAAAGAAATAGGAAAATATGAACTGTTAAAAGGAAAAACAAAAAAATTGTCCTTGAAAAAGACTTAATGGAAGATCTACGATATGAAGACTTTAAAGCAACCACCCTAAGGATGCTCAAAGAATTAAATGAAGATGTACAAAAAGGCAAGAAAGTGGTCTATTTAAAATGTAAATATCAATAAAAGATAGAGAACCTAAAAACAAAAATTCTGGGCCTGAAAAGTACAATCAGTGAAATGAAAAAAAAAATGCAGAGTTCAAAAGCAGGTTGTCCATGTAAAAGAAATAATTATGACACTTGAATATAGGGCAATGAAAATTATTTAGTATAAGAAACACAAAGAAAAAAAAAAAAAGATTGAAAAGTAATCAGAGCCCAAGGAGCTTGTGGGACAACATCAAATGGATAAATATGCATTGCAGGAGTCCACAAAGGAAAAGAACAAAAGGGGCCAACAAAATATTTGAAGAAATAGTGGCTGAAAACATCCCAGATTTGATGGAAGACATGAATATAAATATCAAAGAAGGGGCGCCTGGGTGGCTCAGTGGGTTAAAGCCTCTGCCTTCGGCTCAGGTCATGGTCTCAGGGTCCTGGGATTGAGCCCCGCATCAGGATCTCTGCTCAGCGAGGAGCCTGCTTCCTCCTCTCTTCCTGCCTGCCTCTCTGACTATTTGTAATCTCTGTCAAATAAATAAATAAAATCTTTAAAAAAAATAAAAATAAATAAATATCAAACAAATTCAATTCTAAGTAGGATAAACTCAGAGACCCACATCTAGACATATTTTAATCAAACTTTAAAAACTCAGAATCTTGAAATCAGCAAGAGAGAAGTGACTCATCACATATAAGGAAATCTTCAAACATGGACAGTATATTTCTCACCAAAAATATTGGAGGTCAAAGAGCAATGAACTAATATATTTAAAATGTTAAAAGGAAAAAAAATGTTAACCAAAAATCCTGTATCCAGCAAAAATGTCCATTTAGAGTGAAGAACATAAGATTACCAGAAAAACAGAAGCTGAAAGGTTGTTACCAGTAGATATGCTATATAAAAATACTCAAAAAATTCCTGCAGGGTGATAGGAGAGGACACCAGACTATGACTTAAAGTTATTTAAAGAAGTAAAGATCCCAAAAATTTAAATACATGGACAAGACCTGAAAGTCATAAATACCTAAAGCTAGTAATCTTATAACAATACTTTTTTCTTAAACTATCTGTACATGATTTCAGGGACTAATTCAGATAGATAATTAGTCTAGATAGATAAATATCTATCTCTATATAGAATACAATAGTGTTACAGGTTTGTTTTATAATGATATTTTACTTTCTTTATTATTTAATTTAAAATGATGTTTTAAAAAATATTACTTTATTTCAGGGCACACAATGTCTAAAGACATGATTTTTAACGAACCAAAAGAGTTGTGTACACAGCTTTAAATGAGTAGTGTTTTTGTATGTTATTGAAGATAAGATGGTAATAATTCAAATTAGTGTATTTTAACTTTACAATGTTAAATGTAATCTTCATGGAAGGCTCCTAAAATAGCTGTAGAATATACACAAAAGGAAAAAAAAAGGTATTCTCTTTAAAAAGTCAAAGGCAAAAGACTGTAATATGGGAAATAAGGTAAAAAAAAAGACATAAGGCATACAGAAAATGCATAGCAAAATGGCATCAGTAAGCTACCACTTATTGGTGATTACTTTAAATGCAAATGGATTAAACTCCCTAATCAAAAGACAGAGATTGGCAAAATGGATAAAAATGATTCAATTGTCTGCTATATACAGGAGACTTACTTTAGATCCAACACAAATAGACTGAAAGCAAAAGGATAGAAATGTTTTTCTATGCTAATGTAACCAAGAGAGATCGGAGGGGCTATACTAATTTCAGACAAAATAGGTATTAAATAATAAAAGAGTCAAGGATAATAAATAATAATAAAAGGTTTAACACAGCCAGAAGATTTGACAATTATGAACAATTATATACCTAATATTAGGCCATCAAAATATATCTAGCGAAAATTGACAGAACTTAAGGGAGAAGTAGACAATGCTACAAAAAATAGTTTAAGACTTTAATAACCCACTATCAATAATCTATAGAACCAGCAGGAGGTAAATAAGGAAATAGCAGAATTAAATAATACAGTAAATCAATTAGAGCTAGTAAACATGTACAGAACACTCTACATAGTAACAAAAGTACACATTATTCTCAAATGCACATGAGACATTTTCCAGGATAGACCATATGTTGGGCTACAAATTAAGTCTGGAGACCTAAAAATATATCATACAAAATATCTTCCCAATTATAATGGGATAAAGTAAGAAATCAATAATAGAAAGAAAACTGGAAAATCCAAAAATTTGAGAAAACTACACATACTCTTAAATAATCAGTGAGTAAAAAAGAAAAATCTCAAGAGGAATTAGAAAATACAAGGAGGTGAATGAAAATGAAAACAACACAACAAAACTTTTTGAAACATAGTGAAAGAATGCTAAGGGGGAAATTATAGCTATAAATGCTTATATTAAACAAGAAGAAAGATCTCAAACTGCACCTAAGTGTACAAATTAAGGAAATAAGAAAAGAAGTAGATACTAAATCCAAAGATAATAGAAGAAAGGAATAATGAACATTAGAGCAGAGATAGAGAATAAAGAACAAACAAACAAAAATCAGGGATGCCTGGGTGGCACAGTCAGTTAAGCATCTGTCTTTGGCTCAGGTCATGATTCTAGGGTCCTGAAAACAAGCCCTGCAAACAGTTCCTTGCTCAACAGGGAGCCACCACCTCCTTCTGTCTGCCACTTCATGTGCTTGTGCTTGCACGCTCTCTCTCTCTGACAAAAATAATCCTAAAAAATAATAAAGCTAAAATTTGATTCTTTGAAAAGATTATGTGGCAACAGATTTTTAGTTACATGGACTAAGATTCAAAGTATAAAATAAAAAATGGAAGTGGAGCCATTATATTGATTATGTAGTAATAAAAAGGATTACAACAGAGTATGTAAATAATTATACACCAACATGTTGGATGACTTACAGAAAATGAACAAGCTTGTGACAGCACAAACCTGCGAAGACTAAAGCATAAAGAACTAGAAAAAAATCTGGATCTATGACTAGTTGATCTGTAACTAGTAAGGAGTTTGAATCAGTAATCAAAAATCTCCCAACAAAAAATAACCTGGACATAATAGCTTCATTGGTAAATTCTACCAAACATTTAAAAGAAGTAACACCAGTCCTTTTCAAACTTTTCCAAAATATTTAAGAGGGGGAAACATTTCTAAATTCATTCCATGAGGCCAGCAGTATTCTGATAACAAAGCCGGAACAAGACACTATAAGAAAAGAATACAATAGACCAATATCCCTTATGGACATTGCTCTGAAATTACTCAATAAAATAGCAACAAACAAAATTCAGTAGCATATTAAAAAAATTAGACACCAAAACCAAGTTGGATTTATTCCTGGGAAGCACAAGTGGTGTTTCAATATACAAATATTGAGCAGTGTAATATACTACATAACCAAATGAAGGGGGGGAAACCATTATTTCAATTGATGAAGAAAAAGCATTTGACAAAATTCAGCAGCCTTTCATGACAAACCATTCCAATAAACTAAGAGTAGAAGGAAACTACCTCAACATAATGAAAACCATATAAGGAACATCCACCATAAACATCATAGTAAATGGTGAAAGACTGAAAGCTTTTTCTTTAATATTGGGAATAAGGCAGAGATACCTACTTTCACCACTTTTTTTTGTTACAATAGGTTATAACGTGGAACATTAAGAATATTATGTCAAGTGAAAATATCTAGTCACAAAAATGCAAGTACTGTGTGATTCCAGTTTTCTGAGGTACTTAGTCAAAATCATAGAGACAAAGAGGAATGGTGGTTGCCATGTGATGGGTATTGGGGAGAATAGAATATTATTTTATGGGTATAGAACTTTAGTTTTGCAAGATGAAAAAGTTTGGAGATAGATGATGGTGAGTGCACAATATATTAAATATATTTATTACTTTAAAATGTGTTCTTAAAACTGTTATGATGCTAAATTTTATGGTATATGTATTTTACCACAATTTTTAAAAAGGAGCAATTACGTGAGGACTCTTAAAATTAATCAAAAACATGCAAAATGTGAAGGGTTTTCAAAACTTGGAGAAGGAATTTTCACAAAATTCAATTTCTTTTTGTTGCCCATACTCCTCCTTTTTTTTTTTTTTCTTTTGGTTTTGCCCCAAGGCCAGCTCCCAGTCATGTTGCTTCTTGGTGAAGCAGCTTTGTGTGGGGACAAGCTCTAATCCAAACAGAAAGACAAGAAAAAAAATAGCCTCTGCAGAGAAGCGAGTGTGGCGGAATTCCAATGGAGAATGCTGAAAAGGAGATCTTTTAATTGTGTATATAAATCTAAACATGTCTCTTCTTGGACTTACATATGAAATACACCTGTGTGACCCAAAATATCCTAGGAAAGACTTTAAGAAATGAACTAAGATTTATGTCTCTGAGTCTCAGACTAACACTTAAACCATGCATGAATTGAATGTAACCAAAGCAGTGTATCAAGCCTTCCAAGACTGAACTGAGATTAAAACTAGTTCTCATAGAAGGTGAGAGAAAACTTGCAAAATGAACCTAATCATGCTCTTTTACTGCTAAAATAAATAAACCAAATCATTATCATAGTTCATAAGAGTATAATAAAATTGAGAATCTAAAAAAATATGTCATTTAAAATGTCTAGAATACAATCCAAGTATATATCGCACAAAAATACCTGGGAAAATGTGATCAGTTTTCATGTAAAATAACAGCAGCTGTTAACCCTGAAATGATTCAGATGTAGGAATTATCACACAAATACCTTAAAGCATTTATTATAACTACTACTCATTAGGTAAAAGTTAAATACTTGAAATAAATGGAACAATACAATTTTTCAGTAATGAAATAAAAAGTGTTAAAATATCTAACATGAATTGTTAACAGTAAAAAATTCAATGCAAAACTTCTTTTAATTTCAGTTGGTTTCAATATTAGAATGGATATGAATAAATCAGATAGAAGAATAAATCAGTGAACCTGAGGATAAACTGATGGAAATTTTCTTATTCGAAAAACATTTTAAAAATATGAATGAAGGGGCGCCTGGGTGGCTCACTGGGTTAAGCCTCTGCCTTCGGCTCAGGTCATAGTCTCAGGGTTCTGGGATCAAGCCCCACGTCGGACTCCTTGCTCAGCAGGGAGCCTGTTTCCCTTTCTCCCTCCATCTGCCTCTCTGCTTACTTGTAATCTCTATCTCTCTGTCAACCAAATGAATAAAATCTTTAAAAAAATATGAATTAAGCTTCAGTGATTTTTCACACATTATCATTTGAGTCTCAAGAGGAAAGGAGAAAGAGAGGAGTAAAGAAAATTGTTTGAATTATAACTGAAAACTTTCCAAGTTTAACAAACATCATAACCAAAAACTTAAGAAATTCAGGAAACCCCCAATAATGTAAATTTAAAGACAATTACAGCTAAGCACTTCTTAATTGTTAAAAAACAAATAATAATACTATAATAATAAAATTCTTGAAATTTGCTAGAAAAATTATTATATTACATAGAAGCTAACAAAAAATTCAGTGACCAGCTATTTCTTATCAAAAATGAAGGCCAGGGATGAAGGCTTAATAAAGGCTCAAATAAAAGAAACTAAAAAAACTATCTTCTAATACCATCTTTCTACATGAAAAAATAAAGTCATTTATGATGAAGAATCAAAATATCACAAGGAAATATGGATGATCGAAGAGCAACAGAAATAGTAAATTTTTCAGTAACTAAAATATTTTAAAATGTTTATGTATGACTCTTGAAATTTAAATTGTAATGAAGTTTTGAAGGTACATTATAAGATAGCAACATCATACATTTTTGTGAGAAAGGATAAGGGAATCTACCAATGTGATTACAAGGCTACAATAAGTTTACTTAGAGTATTACCATATTTACTCTAAGTTGACTATGAAATGTTAGATTGGCAGATAGTAATCTCTAGGGAAGCTCTGTAAAAAATAATGAGAAGACATAGCTAAAAATCCAATGCATATACAAAATGGAATACTCTCTCTATATAAATATATATATAATTGAAAATACGGCACAAATGCAGAACCAAAGGAAAAACAAAACAGAGTAGACAAGGAAAAAAAGTACAGTGGTAGTAATAAATCCCACCATATCAAAAATTAAATTAAACCAAATGGTCTAAAAAGGCAATTAAGAGAAATGGTCAGTTGTGATTAAAAAACCAAACAAACAAAAAAAACCAAAAAGCACCACACCCAACTAGACATCTATACTATAGATGTCTATACTCTATATATACACACCCAACTGTAGACATCTATAATGTCTATAAGAAATCCACTTAAAATAGAAGGTTAAAAATAAAAAGAAAACTATAAAAAATAAAGCTATCAGGTAATATCGGGAAAAATAGCATTAGTTTAAAAAAAAACAAAGATGATATTAATAATTCTAAATGTGTGTGCAGCAAACAGAGCTTCAAAGTGGGTAATAACAAACTGACAATTTACTGAAGTAGAGAAATCCACAGGTATAGTTGAAGACTTCAACAATTTTCTCAGTAATAAAACAAGTTATCAGAAAATCCGTGAAGATATCCAAAACACTATTAACCAAAATTATATAATTGATAGCTAGAGACCACCCAACTGTATAATAAAGTACATATTTTTTCAAGTGCATATGAAACACACTACAAAAGATAACCCATAATCTAGAAAATAATATGCATCTTAACAGACTTAAGATGATTAAAATAATTAAAAAAGAGAATTTTATCTGATTATAATGGAATTAAAATAACATGTTTTAAAAAAGCCATGTTTGATGAATTATACAGTGAGTGGGAAGAAATTGGAAACTGTAATTTCCTAGAATTTTTTTCTCAATGCATTTTTCTGCTAAGTGTAAGAGGGAACATTCAGAACATGATATTAAGAGAAAGTATTTCCTTCCTTCTTTACTTTGTGTTTTTCTTACTTTTAAAAATGAAGGATATTTAGTCATGTCCTCCTGTGTCCCAACTCAACTCTGTATACATAGCATGCTAATTATCCAGGCTGAGGAGATGGAAAAAATAAACATATACCATTTCACATGTAACTTCTCAGGAAGACTCTTATCAGAATGGAGAGCATCTGCTTTAATCAAGCTTTGATTTTCTAAGGTTAGATGCACATAATTTTCTCAAATTTTAGGTATAAGTTTCAAGAATTTTGAAAAATGCACACAGTTATGCAAGTACCACCACATCAAGATACAGAACATTTTAGTAAGCCAAAAAAAAGTTCCCTTGGAATCCTTTGCAATCAGTTCTCTCTTCCCACCACTGCCCCTGGCAACCACTGATCTGTTTTATGTATAGGGACAGATAGCATTTGTTTTTAAAAACAGACTGTATTATTCAAACAAAATCTCTTGCAAAGCCCCAGTATAAATCAGACAAAAGCAGAATTGCTTTGGTGAAGTGAATTTAAGGGGCCTGGAGGATTAGAAAATTAACCTTGCCTTCATCTCTGGCAGTGGTATGAATAAGGCTTCAGGAAACCCTAGCTATCTCTGGAAAATACTTAAAATAATGATTATTATGCCTTCTTCTACTCTTCTAAATGTAGATGTTTTGAAGCTAAAGAATATTTTTATTAGTGTTTTAATATGTTGCACCTTCATAAAATATCTAGTTCACGGAAATGAGAGACTGGGTATCTGGGGGTACAAATTTTCAAAAATACATTCAACTATGCAAGCAACACTGTAAGGAAGTGCATGGGCAGTGAAAATAATGATTTGGGGAATATTGAAATCCATTAATAGTAGATGACAAACTGACTGCTGAAAATCTACTGATAGAGCTCATAATTTCTTTACTTTGCCTAAGGATTTGTTTGTACCCAACACCTTTAATCATATTAGCACTTATTTTTTTAAGTGGAAATATTGCCAACCTCTACTCTAATACTCATGGAGAAATTTGATTCTATATTTTTTCAATATAGAATCAGTGTCTTTTTACTATTGAAGTATCTTTTGTATAAGGAAAATGCAGACATTTTAACTGTATAGTAATATTAGTTTTGACAAAGAATTCCCTTTACCCTAGAAAGTGTTTTGTGTCTCTTTTATTGTCAATCCCTGACTCCTGCAAAGTGGCAACTACTTCTAATTTTTATCACCAAAGTTTCATTTTGCTTACTTTAGAAATTCATATAAATGAAATTATACAGTTGGTACAAGAGGTAGAGTGTATACATACAGCATGTTTTTAAATTTATCAATATTACTGTATGTTCCTTTTTATTGTTGAATAAATATATCACAACTTGCTGATTCTTTGACTTAGGGATGGACAGTTAGGTTAAACTCTATTTGGTTTCCATGAAAAAAGCTGATATGAACACTTGTGTACGAGTCATTTGTGGGCATAAATTTCCATATATCTTTGATAAATATCATAGTAGTGCCATTGGGTAGATTAATTTAACTTTATAGGATTTGGCTAACATGTTTTTCAAAGTGGTTGTATTAGAGTGCCAGTTACTTCACATTCTGAACACTTGACATTGTAGGATTTAAAATTGCTCAAAATTTTAACATGAATTTCCTTTATCATTAATGATTTTGAAGATTTTGTGCATATTCTTTTGTGTCATGGGTCATTTATATATCCACTTTTTGAAGTATCCCCATTGCATTACCTTTGCACCTATGTAAAATCTACTGGATATATACTGTGAATCTATTTCTGCACCATCTCTATATATCACACTGTCCTGATTAGTGTAGCTTTATACTAGTAAGACTTAGTAATTAGTAAATTAATAATTACTTAGTACTTAGTAAAGAATTAAATCCTCCAAACTCTTTTTCAAGATTGCTGTGGTTTTTCTAGATACATTGAAATTCCATATAAATTTTAGGATCAGTTTGTCAATTTCTATAAAATAGTGTACCATATTTTGATTGGAATGAAATTGATTTTATGGGATTGATTTGGTTATAATGGCTGTCTTAATAATGATTTTTCCAATCCATAATCATATTTATTCTTACACTATTGATTTTAAATAAGCATTTAAAGATATACATTTACTCTTAAACACTATTTTGGCTGAGTTCCATAAATATTGATGGATTTTTTAAAGTTTTATTCCTATAAATCACACACACATATACACACATATTGTTATTTTTATATTATTTTTCTATTTTTTAGAATTACATTGGTTACTTTCTAAGTATTTAGGATTTTTCTTTCTATCCTAATGGTATTTATTTCTACTTTAATTCCATTGTGGTTACAGAGTATATGCAGTAAAGTTTCAAATGCTAAAGTACTTTGAGACTTCTGTGACCTACAGTGAGATGTCTATGAAGGTTTCATGTGCACTGTCATAGTAAGAGATACAGTGTTCTCTTAATGTCTACTAGATCACATTGGATAATAATATGGTTCATATCTTCTGTATACTTACTAATTTGTTGGCTATCACCTACTAAAAGAGACATTAAAAATTTGTAACTGTGAGTGTAGAATTGTCTTTCTGTCTGTATTTTTGAAAATTTTTGTTCCATATGTTTTAAATCTCAATTATAGTTGCTGTACATTTAAGTTTTTTGAATTTGCTTTATCAAAATGTTCTTTCATTATTAGGAAATGTCCCTCCATTACAGATGATACTTGTTTCCTAGAAGCCTATTTTATTTAACATTGTTATAGCCCCACCACCTTCTTACATTTAGTGATTGAATCTTTTCCTATCCTTTGATTTTCCATCAATTCCAAAAGTCTTCCACTTCCCGCTAGCTTGAAAATACCTGTCTTTAAGTTTTGAATATTTAACCCATTTACACTTATAGCATAAGTTTGTTATGTATGGTTTAAGAATCATTTTGTCTCCTCTGTTCTTTTTTCTCTTTTTCTGACTTCATTTGTGTCATTCCAGTCTTTTTATTTTAATGTCATTCTTTCTGTCCTATAGACTTACTGTTCACAATTTTTTTGGTTGTCATTGATTTTTGTTTGCTGACCTAGCAATTGGAATATGCATTTTTGAATTATCACAAGCTACTTAATTATGTTTAATTGTGATTGTCACTGTAATCACCAATTCTTGGTATTTGCTAGCTTTCTAGATCTGTGAGTTGGTTACTTTGTTCAAATTTCAGTTATGCCTTTATTTATACTGTGAACTCCTTAGTTAATTGATATGACTTTTTCTTCTTACATGTGATCTTCTGGAAGTACAATTGATGGTCTAAGGTGTTATAAGCCTCTCTAATTTGGTGGGATTCTAACTCCAAACTCTCTTCAATAATATGCACCTGCTGGTAGCTGTGCTTGGATTTTTAGCCTCCTATTTGTGGTCTCCTCATTGATTTCTTGGACTTTTGCCTAAAATAAACAGTTTTGTGTTCTGTGACAGAATTTAGGGGAGTTTTTATGGATATTTTAACACTCAATCTATTATTTCTATCATTCTGATATTTTCTCTATCAATTTCCAACTCTTGTTAGAGGAACAAATTATATCTCTCTCTTTTTTTAGAGATTTTATTTATTTATTTGACAGAGAGAGAGATCACAAGTAGGCAGAGGAGCAGGCAGAGAGAAAGGGGGAAACAGAGTCCCTGCTGAGCAGAGAGCCTGATGTGGGGCTTGATCCCAGGACCCTGAGATCATGAAGAAGGCAGAGGTTTAACCCACTGAGCCACCCAGGTGCCCCCAAATTATATCTCTTAACCCCTTAAGAAGTAAGTCTTCATCTTTCCATTTGAGTTCCTTCTGCTAGCCACATGGAAGAGAAAGTGTTTTCAGGGGAAAATTATATAAATTGTATATTTCATCCTCTGTATTTTCCTGTTTCAAGGACTGACTATCCAAAAATCTGCCTGCTTTTGTTCATTCTACAATGCATTCAGTTAATTATTTTTCATATTTTGTCCAGAGATGTTAATGTTTATCAGCAAGAGGGTTAGTCTGATATAAGCTACTTTGCCATTAATGAATGACAGAAACTGCTTTTAGAGTTTTTTTTTTAATAGTTTATTATTTTCTGATCAGAGAAGTAATGAAGAATCATTATAAAATATTTTTTGAAATACATAAATAAGAGGAACATAAAAATAATTCTGTCATTACACTAATTAGAAACACTTATTTTTTTTTGCATTTTCCATATTTTTCTGTACCCAAACACAAGTTTTATAGATAAAATCTGAAATAGTGCATTATATTGGTATACACTTAAAATCAAATTTTGATAAGCATGTGTTTTACTTTGAATGATATTAATTTCTATTTTCATAAATAACCTTTGAAAACATAGTTTTGTTTTTTTAATATTTTATTTATTCATTTGACAGAGAGAGAGAAAGCAAGAAAGGGAACATAAGCAGGGGGGGGTGGAGGAGGGAGAAGCATGCTTCCCACCGAGCAGAGCGCCTGATGTGGAACTCAATCCCAAGACCCTGGGATCATGATCTGAGCCAAAGGCAATCATTTAATGATTGAGCCACCCAGGTGTCCCAAAAAATAACTTTGCATTGCATCATAACATTACCCACAATTCATTTAAATGTTCTAATAATTCATTTATAAGTTTCTCACAAATAACAATGTTAAGGGGTGTCTGGGTGGCTCAGTGGGTTAAACCTCTGCCTTCAGCTCAGGTCATGATCCCAGGGCCCTGGGATCGAGCCCCACATTGGGCTCTCTGCTCAGCAGGGATCCTGCTTCCCCCTGCCTACTTGTGATCTCTCTCTCTCTCTCTCTGTCAAATAAATAAATAAAAAATCTTTAAAAAAAATAACAATGTTAAGTATCCATGCAAGATGTTGAAATTTCTGATTTTTTTTTTTTTTTTTTTTTTTGGTTAGAATTTCTTTTGGCTAGAAATTATTACTAAGAAAAATAATATAAACATTTTAAAGATTCTTGATATAATTTCCTAAATTATTTCTAAATATTTTCCCAAAATATTTTCTATAAGCAGTGTGTAAGGCCATCTCTTTTACAACACTTCCATTCAGCATTTCTTGATACTTGACTTTGTATTTACCTAAGTGGGACAATTTGCATGTTTTTGTATATGCTGTTGACCACTTGTATTATCTAAATTTATACACCATCTGTATATTTTTATCCATTTTATTGATATGTATGAGATCACTTTTTAGACTTTCCAGTGGAGTTGTTTTAATTTGATATGTATGAGATCATAAATATGAATTTATTGATATGTATGAGATCACAATTTAGACTTTCCAGTGGAGTTGTTTTAATTTGATATTGAATTTAAATATTCTACTATAGTGAATTCTATAATAACAGATTTTGTTTGTTTTGTTTTGAGGTAAAATTCACATATTATGTAATTAACCTTTTAATTGTATTTTCATTGATTAATTGATTGATTTTATTTTTTCAGTCTTCCAAGCTTCATTATATATACACCACACTCAGTGGTGCATAATTAATCTTTTTAAAAGGTATAATTCAGTAGCATTTCAGTCATAACGTTTTGTAACCACCACCGCTTTCTAGTTTCAAAACTATCTTATCATCCAAAAAGGACATTTGGTATTCTTTACCTCATTGAGAATTTTTAGGTCAGTTAATTTAAGATCTTTCTCTAGTAAGTTCAAAGTCTGGGCTTCTTTAGGGATGGTTCCTGTGCTTTTTTTTTCTCCTTCCAATGAAATGGTCATACTCTCCTGCTTCTTTATATTCACTGTAATTTTAGTTTATAATGGGACATTTTAAATATGGTAATGTGGAACCCTGGGGAGCAGAAGTCTCACAGGCTCCCAGGGATTATTGTTTTTTCATGTTAAAGGCTGCAGTTATTCATTTGTTTAGTGACTTTTCCAAATGGTTTTGTTGTTGTTGTTGGTGGTGGTGGTGGTTTTATTTTTTGTTTTTTGGTTTTTGTCCCCCCAAAGACTATATTCCTTGTCATGTGTGGTCACTGGAGTCTCTGTTCCTCTGTCACCATGATAGCCAGAGACCTGATAGAACTTTCTTTGAGTAACAGAATCCAATTAAAAAAAAAAAATGTTCTAGGGTGCCTGGGTGGTTCAGTAGGTTAAGCAACAGACTCTTGGTTTCGGTTCAGGTCATGATCTTAGGGTTGTGAGATTGAGCCCATGTCAGGCACCACACTCAGCAGGGAGTCTGCTTGATTTTCTTCCTTTCCCTCTCCCTCCCACTTAGCCCCTCTCCCCACTTGGTCTCTCTCTAAAATAAATAAATAAAATCTTATTAAAAAAGAAACAAGAAAGAAAATGTTCTGTCTCCTGAAATTCCTTTGATAGATGCCACCTGGAAACTTCTTCAGTGTAATGACATTGAAAAAATTATTAGCCTCTAAGCCAGTCTCTCAGTGATCAACTGGGAAGACCAAAACATGCACCTCATTTTTTTGGAGGACACTGTCTTAACTGCTCACCCTGGCAATAACAAGTTGCAAGAGAAAAGCAGCTATTTCCCATGACTGCCTTCTCTGAATCTGGGAAATAATAGCTGCCATTCAAAACACCAGAATTCATTAACTATTACCAGCCTCTTTCTTCATCAAGTGCTCTCCTGGACGATACAACTGTTTTTGTAAAATGCCAAGTTCCAAATATTTCCAGTAGTTCTTTCCAGCCCAATAGCTTTTTTGGGGAGGGACCAGTTTCTAAATCATCACGCTCTATCATCTTCTATGATATCACTTAGACACTATGTTTTTGACCCTGAGCCAAAATAATGTTCATTTTTACCACTGAATTTTCCAGTGAAAGCGTAAGTGAGTTTGCCCAAATTTCCCACTCTGAATTGCCTCTTTCCTTAAAAAATAATAATTCTTAAATATGTACTTTTCAAATTCATTAATCAATAGAGTTTTTATAGGATAATATCACTGGAAGCAGTTTTACATTATAGAAAATTAAAATTTGCAAAGTTTGGGAAAATTGCTCCAAGAGTGTATTAAGGAAAATAACCCATGTTTTGATATCTTGTTATCCTTTCTTTATGGTACCACAAGCAGTTTGCTAGTGTTAGGAGTGGGGTTTGAACCCAAAGGCTAGAAAAAGTGCCAGGAAGACCACAAAGAAGAATTAAAATGCATTTGATCCATTCAAAGAGAATGAGGAAGGTTTGAAAATAAGGCTGTGAAAAATCTGTATTCTTTAAAATATGATATACAATATTTTAATATGAGCATTTTCATTATGGCATTTTTAATCTGATAGTATCTAATATAACAGAATAAAAGAACATAAAACTGCTCCTACAATTTAATTCAGAGAAGTAGTCTTTTCATAATACTATAACCACATTCTTTATTTCTTAAAGGTCTCTCCATGGAATATTAATACATATTCTTTTTATGCAAACTCATTTTGACAGCAATAGTACAAGCATATAATTCATTTTCATTTAGATTTCTTACTTATTAAAAATAATTTAAGAAAAAGTTTAGCTAGTATAATTTATTAGGCAGTGCAAAGATATTTGTACGATGCTTATAGTTCAAACTTGACTTAACATTTAAAAATAATTTATAAAGGAAAAGAAAAATACATTCATACTGACACATGTCTTGAAATTCAAAATATATCCTAGATGTGAATAGATATCATACATTTTTCTTTATAATGATTTGTTCGCACTTGGAGACAGCACATTTGAGGAATTTTCATTTGAATAAGAATGAAAATTCTGAGCATTAAAATATACTAAATTGATTTCAGTTAAAGGATGTTAATGCTATGTTAGTCTCTCTATCCCACCCATTCTATACCCATTGTCCAGGAATTGTAGTGATTTCAATGCATTATCATTACTTTTTTTTCTAAGTAGAAATATGTATGTGGGAAGACGGATATAACCTAAAAAGAATTTCTGGGCTCAGGCATTATAAAAGGCAACAATGTGGAATTACTAGCTAATTGGAAGAATAACATTGGCATTGAGACAGTAAAGTCATTTAACGAAATGAATTATTTTGTTGTTTCATTCCATATATAGCAGTTTGGTTTCAGTTAACTTGATAATTTGAAGAAAATGTATTGGGAAAATTATTCCTCTTCTCTATTTTACTTTGGGTAAATCTGAATGGTACTGAGATTGGAAAAAGAGGTAAGTAATTTTATGAGTTAATTAATCAATCTTTATTGATAGCTTCTGGGTAGCTAGTATTGTGCTCTGGAGTTTCAGAAGAATGATTCATGTCTATTTCACAGATCTCACAGTATAGTGGTAGAGGCAGACAGAGTAACAGATACCTAGCGAGCAGTGTTGTAGGAGCTACAATATGAACTGGATCTTTGATAAATTACAGGGCAATTTAGGAGAATGGGAAGTCACTTTACACACATACAGGGAAGATTCTGCCTGGATCTAAAAGGAAATACTTTTGCTGAAATCTCCTTGAATTATTTCATTGAGTAACTCTTCAATTTTCATGGAACACTTTTTATTTTCATTTTTATTGTAAACTTAAATAACACATTCCCAGTAATATGTTTCTCTGGGCTTAATAATTATAAATTCATTTAGGGTAGATATGATTCAAATTTATATTGGATTAAATAACATGAATTTTTGTTTCATATAAAGTTCAATACATAGCCTTCATTCCCAAAGTCACTTTATAGTCTGAGATGGATGCATCAGCTATCACCTCTAAATGTTTGAGAGGAGGAAGCAATGCTCAGTTCCTTGTAGGGATATCTCAGCCATCTTTTAACGTTGATTTCCAGAAGTTGATGGAGGGCCTACATATCCAGGCCATACCCTAGCTCCTTAGGAATAATCTCCAAGGAAAAAGTGAATATATATGCATATATACATTCCCAAATACCTCAGCTCTGTTCTCCCCTTTTCACTACTTAAAAAAAAAAAAAAGATTACCCGTATTCTATATATTTGCTAATAAACACAATGTTAAATAGGTGATGAGGATTAAGAAGTGCACTTGTGATGAGTCCTTGCTATTTTATGAAGTATTGAATCACTATATTGTACACCAAAAACTAACATAACACTGCATATTAACTAACTGGAATATAAACAAACATTTAAATGAATAAATAAATAACTGAACTTAAAATTATTTTTTACCCTCATTCTTCCTCAACACAAGGCAGAAGCATTTGGATCTAGAGAACTGGAGCCATGGTATGACAAAAAAATCAGGAGATAATTGTTTTATATTATGTCTCCAGTATTCTTTTTCCCAAAATAAGTTATTGATATTTTCTGATAAGATGGCATAAGGTGGACAGTGGAGGATAAACTCAGAAATGCAAAGGTGAGTATATGGCAGCCTAATACTTAAGGATAAAACTAGTTTTGTCATTTGCTGGCCATGTGACCATGGGCAATTCTAAGACATTTAATCCTCAACTGAATTTGTAAAATATAGGTAATAAAATACAGGGTTGGAACTAGAGTTTACTTATGCCAAAGATGGTACCTCCAGATGCATTAATCTAGATAACAAATATTTTAACATAACTTTTAAAAATCAAAATTATTACAAAGTATAAATGATGAAAAATATTGAAATTTACAGTAATATAAGACCCTTTATGTATATGAATTATGTATATCATCTCATTTATGTATATCAATTATATATATCATCTCAATTACCTCACCTTAATCCTGGCTCTGATAAAATACCTCACAAAGTTATTGTAAGAATTAAATAAACACATACAAAACAAGAGCTCAATCAAACAAGGTCATATCCACTATGTAATTTGAATTTGACAATTACTTTTTTATATTTATTATTGAAATGTTGTATTTATAATATTTATTATATGAAGTATCCATTGTTATATTGATTTCAGTGTGCAATGGAGTGATTCAACAATTCTCTATGTTACTCAAAGCTCACCACAACAATTCTCTAAATTATTCGGAGCACACCATATGTCACCATACAACATCACTACAATATTATGGACTATATTCCCTATGCAGTACTTTTTATCTCTATGACTTAATTATTTTATAACTGTAACTTTACACCTATTAATCCCTATTACCTATTTTGCCCTTCCCCTCATTCCTGTCTTCTCTGAACCACTGGTTCTCTGCATTTATGGGTCTGAATTGTTTGTTTTGTTTTGTTTAGAGTATATGTCTTTCTCTTATTTCACTTAACATAATACCCTTTAGGTTCATCCATATTGTTGAAAATGACAAAATTTCATTCTTTTTGTAGCTGAGTAATATTGTGTGTGTGTATTTTGTGTATTATATGTGTGTGTACATACCTATATGTGTATATATATATATACACACACTTATACCGCATTTTCTTTATCCATTCATCTATTGATAGACATTTGGGTGATTCCCTACCTGGGCTGTTGTAAATAGTGCTGCAATAAACATGGGAATATAAACATTTTCAAATTAGTGTTCTAATTTGCTTTGGGAAAATATCCAACAGTGGAATTACTGGATCTATGGTATTTCTGTTTTTAACTTTTTGAGTAACCTCCATACTGTTTCCCATAGTGGTGGCACCAATTTACATTCCTACCAACAGTTCATGAGCATCCCCTTCTCTCCACATCCCCACTAACAATTATCTCTTGTCTTTTTGCTACTAGCTATCCTGACTGCTGTGAGGTGATACGTGGTTTTGATTTACATTTCCCTGATGGTTAGTAATGTTCAGCATTCTTTCATGTGTCTGTTGGCCACCTATATGTCTTTGGGAAAATGTCTACTGAGGATATCTGCCAATATTTTAATTGGATTGTGTTCTTTTTGGTGTTCAGCTATATAAGTTCTTTATATATTTTTTATATTAACCCTTATCAGATATATCATTTGCAAATATCTCCTCTCATTTAATAGGTACCTTTTTTGGTTTGTTGATTCCTTTGTTGTGCAAAACCTTTTTATTTTCATGTGGTCCCAGTAGATCATTTTTGCTTTTGTTTCTCTTGCCCGAGGACACATACCCATAAATATGTTTCTAAGGTTAATATCCAAGAGATCACTGACTAGGTATTCTTTTCAGAGTTTTATGGTTTCAGGTCTCACATTTGGTATTTAATCCATTTTGAATTTATTTTTGTATATAGTATAAGAAAGTGGTCCAGTTTCATTCTTTTTCATATAGCTATCTACTTTTCCCAGCAACATTTATCGAAAAGACTGTCTTTTCCCCATTATATAGTTTCACCTCCTTTGTCATAGATTAGTTGACATTGTAAGTGTGATTTATTTCTAGGGTCCCTATTCTGTCCATTGATCTATGTGTTTATTCTTAGGACAGTAATATAATGTTTTGATTAGTATAGCTTTGTAGCATATCTTGAAATCTGGGATTGTGATACCACCAGCTCTGTTCTTCTTTCTCAAGATTGCTTTCACTATTTGAGGTCTTTTGTAGTGCCATACAAATTTTAGGATTATCTGTTCTAGTTCTGTGAAAAATGCTATTAATATTTTGATAGGAATTGTAGATTGCCTTAGATAGTATGGACACTTTAGCAATATTAATTATTCCAATCCATAAACATGGTATATATTTTTGTTTGTGTGATCTTCAATTTCTTTCATCAATATCTTATAGTTTCCCTAGTATAGGTCTTTCACTTCCTTGGTTAAATTTATCTTGAGGTATTTTATTCTTTTTGGTACAATTATAAATATAAATATATATTTATATTATACATATTAATAGGATTGTTGTCTTGATTTCTCTAATACTTATTAGGGTATAGAAACACAAGATAATTCAGGGTATTAATTTTGTATCCTGAAACTTTACTGGATTCATTTAATTGTTCTTAAAGGTTTTGCTAGAGCCTATAGGTTTTTTTTTGTTTGTTTGTTTTTTAGTGTTGTGTCATGTGCCAATAGTGACAATTTTTACCTTTCCCTTAAAAGTTTGGGTGCCTTTTGTTTCTCTTTTATGTGTGAGATTGCTACAGCTAGGATGTCCAATACTTTTTTTTAATAAAAGTGGTAATAGAGGTCATCCTTTCTTGTTCCTGATATTAGGCGAAAAGTGTTTAGCTTTTCATCATTTTTATGTTAGCTATGGATTTTTTATATACGGCTTTTATTATGTTGAGGTGTATTCCCCCTAAATCCACTTTATTAAGAGTTTTTCCATGAACAAATGTTATATTTTGTGAAGTGCCTTTTCTGACTCTATTGAGATAAACACTGAATTTTATCTTTTCTTTTGTTAATATGTATCACACTGATTGATTTATGAATACTTAACCATCCTTACAACCTTGGAATAAGTCCCATTTGATCATCGGAATGATTTTGTAGTTTCTTTATGTGTGGTCTCTTAAATTTGAACACACTCTAAATGCACTAAATTTTTACTCGCCATTCCACATTTATGTATATAACATATTTTGTATCTTTTTAAAAATTTTTTGTGTCTTTTGACTAATTTTTGTGGATATAATTGGTTTTACTACTTTTGTATTTTAATATCCATACTAGTTTAAGTGATTAATCTACTAAATTTATTATATGTTTACTTTTACCATGACTTTTTTCTTTTCATAGTTTTCTTGTACTTATGGTCTTCACTTTCCACTTAAAGAATTCTTTTCAACATTTCTTACAAGGCTGGTTTAGTGGTGATGAACTTCTTTAACTTTCATTCATCTGGGAAATTCTCTACCTTCAATTCTGAATAATATCTTGCTTTGTAGAGTCTTCTTGGTTATAGAGGTTTTTACTTTTGTTTTTCCTTTTCAGCACTTTGAATTTATCATTGCCATATTCTATGGACTGCACAGTTTCTGCTAAAAAATCAGCTTTAAGTGGTTTCCCTTGATATAACTCTTTTTCTTTCTTTCTTTCTTTCTTTCTCTCTCTCTCTCTCTCTCTCTCTCTCTCTTAATTCCCTTGCTGCTTTTAAGATTCTCTTTTGGTCATTACTTGTTGCCATTTTAATTATTATACATCTTGGTGCAGACATCCTTGAGTTCATTTTGTTAGGTGCTCTCTGTGTTTTCTGGACTTGGATTTCTTTTATTTACCCAGATTAGGGAAGTTTTCAGTTATTAGTCCTTCAAATAGTTTTTCAGATCCCTTCTCTCTCTCTCTCTCTTCGCCTTCTGAGAACTCTATAGTATTAATGTTTCCTTAACATGTGCCATTTTTTTATCCGGCTTTCTTTTTGCTATTCAGCTTAGTTGCTTTCCATTAGCCTGTCTTCCTGATCACTGACATGTTCTTCGACATACTCTCATCTGTTGGTTGCATCTAGTGTATTTTTCATTTGTTATTGTATTCTTCAGGTCTGAGTAGTTCTTTTTATATTTTATATGTGTTTGTTGTCATTATTACTGAGTTCATCTACTCTTTTCTCAAGTCTAATGATTATCTTTATGACCATTACTTCAAATTCTGTATCAGACATATTGCTTATGTCTGTTTCATTCTTGTGTCATATGGCTTTATTCTTTAATTTGGATTTATTTCTCTTACCTCTCATTTTTTTTTAACTCTTTGTGTTTGTTTCTATGTATTTGATAGGGCGTCTATGTCTACTGGTCATGGAAGATTTGGCTTCATGTAGAAGAGGTCCTATGTTTCCCTATAGCACAACCCCCCACCCCCTTCATCATAACTACATGCTCCAGGGCTCTCCTCTGTGTGTATTATGTGTACTCTCCTATTGTGTCAAGCTGTAATTGCTAAGGAAACACATTGTGGGGCTGACCTTCTGCCCAGATGACTATAGTGATTCACTTTGCCTGCTCTCTTTCAAATATATCGCAAGCACTTTCAAATTGCTGCTTGTTTCTTTAGTGCACTAGCTCTTTAAGGGCAGGGATTTTGTTTCTTATCAGTCCCAGAGTCAAGCCCTACTGATTTTTAAAGCTCCTAAAGTTACTCCCTACTGATTTTCAAAGCCAAATGTTAGGGGGACTCATCTAACTAGTACAGGTCCTCAGCCTGAGATGCCCAGATTGGGGTGTGATACCCTTGCTCCACTGCGCTTGTAATGTTTCCCATTTGTGATTAGTTGCACTGGGGTTTGGTTTATGATTGCTTTTCTGTCCTTCATACCCTTTTCAGTTTGGCTTTCTCTCTTTGACCAGCTTGGATGATCTTTTCTGCCCTTCTTCATGTTGTTTCTAGAGCTAGTTGTAGGAAATTTAGCTGTTGCCTTTATGTGTCTATCTGCTCAGGATCCACCTACTTCTCCAATTTCCCCCTACAGCCAATTAGTTACTTTCCTGAAAAGCACTAACACTTGGCCATAGATGTGTAATTCAGTATCTTATTTCAGAAGTGGAAACATCACAATATAAACCTCAAAATAATTAATGATACTAAGTGTAATGTCTACTACATGAATAGAACTAAAATTTTTATATCAAAATGCAAGTACTCAATTATGATCTTATTACATATCAATTCATCATTCCAGTGCTATTTACTTCTTGGCATAGTTGCTTTAACAGATTAATGGGGCCTTCTCATTTTTATTACTTATTACCATTAACAAATTCTCATAAAAATTTCTAATATAGAAGTTAGTGGAATGTATAGTATAAGTGAAGAGAAGAATTGTTATTTTATCACTAAATGAAATGATTATTTTTATTTCTTTTAATAATAATTTGACACAGCTTTTGAACTCAAATTAATAGCTTGTATAAAAAATGTCCTAGAAGTTAGCACTGGAGATATACTCTTCTACATTCCAAACATTGAGAAGATCTTAAAATGTATTCCTTAGACAAAGGTCATTTTTACAAAAATGTATAGATAAGACCTGTGAGGGGCACTTGGGTGGCTCAGTCATTAAGTGTCTGTCTTCAGCTCAGGTCATGATCCCAGGGTCCTGGGATCAAGCCCCATGTCCAGCTCCATGTTCTGCAGGAAGCCTGCTTCTCCCTCTCCCACTCCCCCAGCTCCTGTTCTTTCTCTGGCTGTCTCTCTCTGTCAAATAAAATATTTTTTAAAAAGACCTGTGACTCTTGAAATTGTCATAATAGCATAATCATGTTTCATAGCAATATAAAAACCAAGAAATAATTCCATATTTGACAAAGCTTTTATTTAAAAAAATAGTTATTGGGGCACCTGGATTGCTCAGTTAGTTAAGCATCTGTTTTGGCTCAGGTCATAATTCCAGGATCCTAGGATAGAGCCCTGAATTGGGCTCTCTGCTCAGTGGGGGGCCTGATTCTCCCTCTTCCTCTGCCTGCTGCTCTGCCTGCTTGTGCTCTCTTTCTCTCTCTCTGTGTCAAATAAATAAAATCTTAAAAAAAAACAGTTATCATCCAATTTAGGATAGATTGAGAAATATATGTACAAATACTTAATCTTAGTAACTCTTATATAGGAAAAATTCATAAATATGTATTGAGGAGTCTGGTTAAAAATTGACTACCTACAATCATGTATCTCCTGTGTAGTTTAAATTGATGTGTGATGTTGGGTAACTTGCTTCAACTCTGTGTGTTGAATTCTTTATCTGTTAAATGGGAATAGCAATATAACAGCTACTATGTAAGTAGCACTAATTAAAAAGCATGTTTCAAAGTGTGACATAATTGTTAGTTATGATAATTTTTAAACATTCATTCATCCATAAACTTAGCGAATACTTTTGATAGAATAACATGTCTATGACATATGACCCCTATTATTCTATAATATTTACTTCTTTGCTGTTAATTTGCTCTTAGTTGATTTCTGATTACTTATCCATTAGGTACATATCACATATCTGGGATGTTCTCATTTGCCCTTAACAAGAAATAATTAACACTATAGCTAAAATATCACCTGCTTTATGAGGGATACACTAAGCTTCATTTGACCTCTGTGCACTCATATAATTTTATTTGAAAGAGTATGTTATAACTAATTGTTTATATTATTCTGTGTCTACTGTTGTTTAAGGACAGTGGATGTCTCATCTTCCTCATTATATGCAGAGTCCTGAGAATACAGTGTTGGGAACAGAGATCCACAGGAATCATCATTTGAATTGATGTCTCAAAAACCACATGCATTAGCTTGAACTATTAGGCAACTGCAATTGGTTCTGTTAAAATGGAGGAAAGATGGAAGATCTATTACAAATTGTTTGGATTATCTAATAAGTGTGACTGTCAAATGCAGAAGGGAGGATTATAATAATGAAGATCTCAAAGTTCATCATGGATCAGATATTCCTAATGATAAGCACTCATTAATAGCCAACATTAGGAAAGAACCATTATGCAAGAATTAGAGTTCTATTGGGAAGGTTAATAATTTAAGTGACAGAATATGATCCTCTATTTTAATAAGATGTGAGCATTTGCATATAGTGATTCTTCAGCTATAAATTCTGACAACTCCCATCTAATACATTAAAAAAAAGTATTTTCTTTTTTTCAACCAGGCTATTACTTCTGTGTGGTGGAAAATGTTCACACTTGGTGGGTTATTTTGTATGTGACTCTTAAATAGGACTTGTTCATATTCTTCCTTTTGTGGACATTAGCCACTATTTCTCTTTAGCCCTGGCTGAGACATTTGGGTATATTTTGTAGCAAAAATAATTATAATATGTTTGACTTCTCTTACCATTTTCACTTTAATTTCCAAGTTAATTACGGAGACATCAGGTGATAGCTCTATCACTCAAACATTTCATCTGAGACAATATTTTTCTCGTGTCAGTACTCTGACAGATCATGTATGCCCCATATTCTATTTACATATAACACATAGTTCTTCCATTGAACCTTATCTCCTCCCCTCTCTCAACTCCATTTTTTAAAAAAAGGCAAAATAGGGGGTGGGATTTGTTTTCTGATAAATATTGAATGATAATTGAAAAATGAGTGTTAAAAGAGGTGGTGACAAATTAAGCGATGAGTATATTTGCAAAAGCAAGATTGAAAGAATGAGAAACATAGAATTGCCTTTATAGCTTTTACTCTGGACAAGGGGTACATCATGCAGCCCAAATTCCAGAATCTTTTTACACCATTTCACAAACCCTACTACAGCTGCTACTTCTGTTGTGATTACTGTATCACCTCCTGTCATTGACCACTTGAAAGTGAAGAAATGGCTCTAAGGAAATGAACAAACTGACACTTGTTGTGATTTACTTTGCTTTTGTTCTTTGGCTGAAATAACACAAATCACAGATCTCCTTCTTTCCTTTCAGAAATGTACTTCTCCTAGATCTCCAATTATGTGAGAGTGTGATTTGGTCCAGAAGCTTCAACATGCACTGTGTGTTGAAAAGCAAGCACAGTCCATATTCAATTTGACTTCTTCATAAATTTTTAAATATTAAAATGATTAGGTCAGATTTAGGACTAATTTCCTGAGAAAGTTCATGATTAAAAGGTTCAATCAGTCCCTGACCATGAAACTATCAAGCAGTCAACACACCTTTAGAATTTTATGAAGGAGGAGGAAAGAGGTTACTGATCTCTGCTTTCTATATTGCCAAGCTGATGTGTACATGGAGTTTAAGTAATATAATACATATTCATGCTGACAGCTAATTTTCAGGCTAATGCAATTCAAAACAGAAAAGATAATGAACCCTAAAAAAACAGAGTTTGTAAATGGAAATGCTGACAGACTCTTTAACTCTAATAGCTGTGCTATTGGGCACCACAAAAATAACAAAGCTAATTTTAATGAAGATTTGAAAGTAGATGAGGCATTTATCTTCAGTAATTATGGTGCTTCTGTAGGACTAATATCTAAATGGAATTTAAACCATTTAAATGACCCAAGAGAGGGGACAATTGTAGGAATAATTCTTGCTCAGTGTGACTCCATATAGGTTATATGTATGGTTATATTTCAAGAGCATTTTTTCCATGTGGAACCAGATACATTCCAATTATAAATATATATAAATTTTTCTAACTATGATATGAGAAAATCTGCTTCCAAAACAAATCTAGTATCATTTTCTTAAATGACACTTTTTAGAATTAATTCATTTAGAAAACTGTTGATATCATCTCATTATCAACAATTTCAAGCCTTGTTATCCACCTATTTAGCCCCTCTCTATCTTTTGTTAACCTCAGCATCTTGGTTGATGTCCTTGTCAGATCTGCTTTCTGACAGACTTGCTCCCTCTGACTCTGGGGGTGAGTTATATTCATTTATGCTACAAATAACCATTAAGAATCGTTCATGTGCTAGGCAATATATTTAATCCTCCAGAGAATATATGTAACATATTCAAATACAAATACAGTTCTTCTGTAGGAAACTGCAACCTAATCACAGAGATGGAATTCTGCAAAAAGGGAAAAAGTATCCCTAGTGAAGACTCTGGATACAGTTTTAAGCTATTGGTTTCACATGCATTATTCCCTATTATCTTCCCAAAACTCCTCAAAAATAAGTATTATGTTTATTTCTCGAAGACCCTTGATTCTGCTGAACATTTGGTCATTTTTCTTTTTCATTAATGAAACGATTTGCTAAAGTAGAAACTCAACTACTTAGTCTTTACCACTTCAACAATGGGAATCTAACTTATAGATCATAAAATATTTTCTCATGGATTATTTCTTTTGAACTCCACAAAAAATGAATTAAACAACTGAGTTCTTATTTATTTTCTTAAATATATGTGAAGTAAATGAAGCATAGTGGATGGACAAATGCTGAAATTATGTAATGGCTAAGAAAATTGGGCTTTTTTACATTTTAAAATAAAAATTGTTATTTTAGGACAATTTCAGATTTGTAGAAAAATTGTAAAGATAGTATGGAGAGTTCCCATATACTCTACATCTAATTTCTCTTATTATCAATATCTTATATTAATATGGTGCACTTATGACAACAAATAAATAATATAGAAACACCATTACTAATTAAAGTTTATATTCAGGTTTTGGTTTTTTACCCAATGTCCTTTTTTGTTTAGGAATCCCATTACAGTATGCCACTACATTTAGTTGTCATGAGTCTTTAGACTCTTCTTGGCTGTGGCAGCTCCTTGGACTTCACTTGTTTTAGATGAACTTGACAGCTAAGGAGTACTATTCAGATAATATGTAGACTGCCTTAGTTGTGATTTCTCTAGTGTTCTTCATAATTAGATTAAGGTTATGGGTTTTGGGGAAGACACCAAGGAGGTAAAATATGATTTCATCATATCACATAGAAGATACATACTATAATTATGGCATATTACTGTTGATGTTGACCTTGGTCATCAGACTCAAGTATTTTTTATCAAGTTTCTCTGTTGTAAATTTCTTTTTATCCCTCTGTTTCATGTACCATTTGAAAGAAAGTCTCCATGCACAGGTCACACTTAAGGAGTGGGAGTTATGCTCTACCTCCTTGAAAGGAGAGTATATAACTCTTTGGAATTCTTCTGCATAGAAGAAGAATTCTCCCTGGTTATTTGTTTATTCAATCACGTGTTTATATCAGTATGGATTCAGGAATATGTATTGTATACTTTAGGGTAGAATCCAATTCTACTTTATTTTGTTGCTCAAAGTGATCCAACTTTGGTCATTGGCAATAATTTCAGTTGGTTCTGGAGTTCTTTCAATAAACCACTATCGATGTAGTGTGTTGTTTTATTGTTTTTGCTTTGTTTTGTTTGAACAGACCCTTATTTTCTGGCACTTACAAGATGTTCTAGGCTTATATTTCCTGCCCCTTCTTAGAATTATCCTTTTCTTCAAGAAGACTTGTTTTTAGAAGCCAACATCTAGTTGCTAGGTATGTTTCTTGCTACATTCTTGTTCTTCATAAGTTCACTTTCCACCAAACTGCATTTTGCATACCCTGAGCATAACGTATGAGGGGTGAGAGATATTCTGTTCTGACTGAGTTCCTCTGAAGGATGAGAGTCTGCTATTTTGTCTTTTGAAACTATAGCAGAGACTAGCATTCTATTTTGCTTGCTATCCTTGATGTGGTTTTTACACTATTATATGAGGTTACATTTTGTATACCTGTTTTACACATGAGGAAAAAAGAGTTCAATGTTCTCAAATGATACATGTTTTCAAAGTTTGTGTGTGTGTGTGTGTGTGTGTGTGTGTACATTGATTAGACATGAATTTGGAACTTTATGTTACTATCCCATAATGTTAAAAGGCTGCCATAAATTACCTCTGTGCTTGTCATTGAAGCCATGATGTTTTGACTGCAATAACTATTGATCTAAGAAATAGGTCTGGTTATAGTCTGCCTTGGTTTCTGATCTTAGTCACAAGGTCAGTGAATGCATTTCAGAGGAATGAGTTTAATTCCTAAGAGACAACTAAATAAGAGTCTAAATTTCTCTCTTTTGTTGAAAGCATTGAAAGGCTAAGCTTGTTTAATAAAGATAATTTGGTAGAATGCATTTGATACATTCAGTAAGTAGTTATTAAGTCCAATGTGCCAGCAATGCATTAAGAAGTGGTGTTAAAGGACTTCAGTATTTTTGGCACATCTAAAGGGATTTATCCATAAAAAGGAAGAAAAACATTTAAGCAAATAAAGGCAAAGAAATAGAGACTTAAGTGTGTAGAATTGAAAGATACTTCTCAGACTTCAGTGTGTCTAATTTCATTGGAGAATTCCAATAAAACACACATTCTGATTCAGTAAATCTGGGGTGGCAACAGCGTTTCTGTATTCCATAAAAATGTGTCAGGCCACTATATTCAGAAATAATGTTGTCAAGAAGAGTAAGGCACAAAGGAATGGATAATTTTATAAAGAGAAAAGTCAGAAAGAGTGCATAAGTGAAAAAGTACAGATTAGAGATAAAATGAGTAGGTCAAAGAAAAAGAGGATCAGTATTTGGTAAATAAAACATTTAAAGGTAAAATATTAATTATAAAAATGGTCCACATTTCATTTTGTGACACAAGACTTTGTTAGGGAATATATATTTTTATTATATCCTCTATTAAATCTGATTTTCTGGGTATATTTTCTCTTAATTTATAGCCAGATATTTTTAAACCCAAAAATTCCTTAGAATTGAAATGTCAAGTCTTTTTTCCCCATGACTTCATGAAGGGGTATAGTGTGTGTGTGTGTGTGTGTGTGTGTGTGTGTGTGTCTTGGGCTGTAGAAATTTCAGAATGTATTCCTCTTCTGAGTTAAGTTATGCCTCAGTTCCTCAAGTTTATTTGATTGTATGTACATGAGTAGAGATTTGAAAGATCAAATTACTTTTTGATGACAGATACACTATCTTTCTACAGCATGATAATATGTACTCTTAATTATATTTTTAATTTCCTGAATTCTAGAAATAGTTTCCTGACTTATTTCCACAGCTCATTAATCAAAAATGTACAAGAATTAGGCAAGAGGTTTTTTTTTGTTGTTTTTTTTTTTTTTTAAGGAGAGAAATGTTCTAGTTCTTGGCAGCTAGATTCTATTAACCTTTTATCTTTTAACTGTTCTTCAATGTGTGTTCTATAAAACAAGTTGAATATTCCTTTTGAGATGAATTATTCAGTCAAAACAGTTCTGTTACCATATTCTATAATAAAATAGCAAGCTATTGATTTGGCATTGCAAGTGAACTAGTTTATTTCTTTTTCACATTGTCATTTATCTTTTTCTATTTGTATCTATACATGGATCTTGTAAGCCAGTAACCATTTTATTCACTTGAATTCAGTTGAAATGTATTAACTCAGAAAATTGAAAATAAATATATCAGATAGGTTTAAATACATTAAAATTCCATAACATACAAATGAAGTGTCTCTAGGAGAGATTCCAGTCTTCCAGCTGTGATAGAAGAGGATCAAGATACCTACAAACATATTTTTTTTAAAACCTAACTTAATTATATGAAAACTCATGCAGCACTCTGCTGGAAGAGTATCATCAAATCAAAAGAATGAGGAGCTGGATAAAGGTGCCTTCATTGTTCAATCAGCTATACATACCTATTGATACTTAAAAGGAGATTGGCACTGATTCTCATGGCATGTAAATCTTTATAAAATTCATCCAGCTAAAAATCTATCCAATTTTTTAAAAGCTCTTAAAATAACCCTGAAAAAAAACATAATGAATGCATTTCGTAATATGGCTTCATGATAGCTATTCACATTTATTAGAATTACACAAAAGAATATAATTTGTAATGCTGAAGTTTACATAATACATAAAGTATGAGATCCCAGACTCTAGAATCATAATTTGTCAGCTAAAAAATAAACTCCACCAGTATTATCAGACAAGGTACATGATTTACTTTTACATTACTTTCATCCTCATTAAATTAGAGAAATGATTACCTACTTCATAGGGCTATCTTATAGAATAATTGAATGAGATAGTATATACTGAGTTGTTAATACAATACCTAGAATATAGAATTATTATTGGTTTTATACATTGCTAGATTCATTAGCTCAATTTTTGAGCTAAATATCATCTGCTGATACTTTAGTTCTGTTTTTTTTTTTAAGTTTTTATTTAAATTTCAGTTAACACACAATGCAATATTAGCTTCAGGTGCACAAAATAGTGATTCAACACTTCCATACAATACCTTGTGCTCATCAAAAGTGCACTACTAATCCTCATAACTAATATTTTACCCATTCCCAACACCCACCTCCCCTTGTAACCATCAGTTCTCTATAGGTAAGAGTCTGTTTCTTGGTTCATCTCTCTTTGTTTTTTTCCCTTTGCTCATTTTTTTTGTTTCTTAAATTACACATATGAGTGAAATCATATGGTATTTGTCTTTTTCTGACTGACTTATTTAGCAAAATACTATCTAGCTCCAACCACAAATTGTAATTTGCAATTTGCAAACAACAACAGTTCATTATTTTTTATGGCCGAGTAATATTCCATTGTGTGACTATATGTGTGTGTGTGTGCATGTGTTTATGTCACATCTTCTTTATTCATTTATCAGTCGATGGATACTCAGACTAGTTCTGTCCTAAAGCTGTTTCAGGGGGAATGAAATGTGGCTTCCCAGTATCTCAGAACATATTATATTTTCCATGTTGATTACTTCATACTAGGAAGAATAGAATCTAAAATTTCCTCTCACCTCTTGGAAAACCCTCTTTTGCCCCTCCTTCCAATACTTCTCCATCCTTGTTTCTATTGTTATACAACCATTTTTTTTGGTCACTATATATTAGTTATTATTTCTGAGTATTTTTAAATTGTATGAATTGGCATAAGATTCTGAAATTTATGTAAATGGAAGCATACAGTGAATACTTTGCTTTTCTGGTTTCTTTTACTTGGCATAACTATTTTGAGTTTCCTCCATGTTTTAGCATGTATTAATAATATATTCTATTTTGATGGACTTTTGGATTGCTTTCAGTTTGGGGCTATTATTGGAGAGTTGGTATGTACATTAATACTCAAGTCTTTGTATGGACCTACTTTTCATTTCTTTTTGAAAAATACCTAGAAGTAGATAGCTAGATCATATTGTACACATTTAAATTTTTAATAAATTGCCAGATTGTTTCCCAAGTATTAGGTTGATGAAATTATCAATTAGTTCTACTTTCCTGAAAGTGTATGCCAAGAATGAAGAGTGAAATTTGTTTCCAAAAAACAAGAGAAGTAACAGCACAAGGAGTGAAATCCTAGGAGTAAAATCCTAGGATGGCAATGTGCAAGAGACCTAGGGAATAATCTATTAATATGGTGTAAGAGAATGAAAGACCCTAAAATAGAGTTATGTGGAAAATAATTTTATATGGGAGAAGTTACATACATATATCCGTGTATGTATGTGTGTATTGTGTGTGTGTGTGTGTGTGTGTGTGTAGCAATTATAAACCCAGATAAATAAGTGGTAAAAGAAAAAAATAACATTACTACCTCTACTACAATGAACAGTGTGTGCATATCGTGATATAAAGCAATATTTACTGTATTAAATTTCATAGATGATATACAGAAAACACATTAAATTAAAAATTATGGTTTAAGAAAAATGTAATAGTCTTCACAGTGCTGTAAATGAAAGTGTGGTTGAACAGAGATTGGGAGGGGAATTTAGATAGGTGAGCTAAAGGGAAGGTCATCTTACAAAGTAGGAAAGGTAAGAGATAATGACTATGATTGTTAAAAGTTAAAAAAACAACTGTCTCTCTACCTCTTACAAAGCTACAAAGACTAGCAACAGCAGAAATGATATTTGAAAGATTTGATTAGGGGTGATATATCTTTCTACATAATTTGTTTACATTCCTTATTAAGTAGAACCTCATGTAAGGATTAAGATAATTAAGATAATCTTTAGTGGGGTGTGCAATCTCATAACAGCAGAGATAGAGGAAAATGGCAGTGGAGTTCTAAAACAGAAAGTTATGTAATACTTTGCTTCCTACTTTGTTTTACAATGAACAGAGAAATAAGAGCAATTGCTTAGGAAGTAAAATTTCTTGGTCTTGGAGGAATTCTCTATGCTTACTGATACTAGAAACCATACTTTGGAACAGTCTATCCAAGCTGTAAAGGGAGAGGATGTTTATCCTCCCCTAACTGTCTCTCCAGTTTTCCCCCAGGCAAACTAACTTCTGTGAGTACAGGTTTACTCACCTGGTCCCATTAGTAGCTGTTCCAGAAGTCAGACACTAAAGTACTTGGTATGGGATTTTTCTGATAGCAGATGTTGTGAAGGACTCAGAGCTGGGACTTTTGACCAGTTACATTCATGTGACAAAATTCCACAGGACCCTACAAAGTAGGTTGGTAATGGAGAGTAAGTGATTGGGGAGTAAGCAGCTAATGATCTAGAAGGAAGGTGAAAATCAAGAGAATCTCTGTAGTCAACCTATGGAGATCCAGCAGGAAAAGTAAGGATAGTGTTTATCCAGACACCCTGTTTCCTACAGTGACTCCCTTTGGACACACTCAGATGGAAGTCAGGGATTGAGGAAGCCCATTTATACAGTCCTGTGGCATAAACCTGCCCACAGAGTGGTGGTCATGAAGAGCCTCTTGGGGCACAGAGCAAGGACGAGGAACGAAGAAATGTGGACCGTGCATCTGATGAGGCAAAGGAAAAACATTTAGTGTAGTCCTCCCCTGTTTACTCACTGTGGCTCTTTGATTCTTACATTCTGTTCATTTATGATGAGGATGTTTGCAAAGGTGTTAACTTTGAGAGCCTCAGAAATTGTCACTGTTTGTTCTTCCTCCAAACTTCTTTTCATAAGAAACAATATGCTTCACTTACAAAGTGAAGTACCTTCACTATCTTGACCTTTCATTTTTAACCAAGCATAAACAAGGTCAAAATGCATTTGCTTAATGTATACAAAATAATTTTAAGGAAAAAAATGACAATATATTAACCTGGAGTAGAGAATTCTGCAACTTAAATAAGAGAGAAGCGGTTTTTGTTTTTGTTTTTTTTTGTTTCCCATAGATTACATCCTCGATTGGGGGGAAATCATGGACTAAGGAAGGACCATGTTCCAATTGAAATGTCACTCCACAATTTGTAACTGATTTCTCTCTATATTTAATTATAACATTTTAATAAGCTAAATAGCTAATTTTTAGATTCCATTGGTGGTGAACTATAACTTCAATTAATGTGTTATATTAATGACACATTTGTATAGTGTAAATGTCATGGAATTCATAGACAGGAGGTTGAAATTCTGAACTAGTTGTATGACTTGGAATAAGCAATTGATCTTTCTGATACTTTTTTTTTAAGATTTTATTTATTTATTTGACAGAGATCACAAGTAGGCAGAGAGGCAGGCAGAGAGAGAGAGAGGTGAATGCAGGCTTCATGCTAAGCAGAGAGCACGATGCGGGGCTCGATCCCAGAATCCTGGGATCAGGACCTGAGTTGAAGGCAGAGGCTTTAACCCTCTGAGCCACCCAGGCGCCCCATTGATCTTTCTGAATCTTATCTTCTTCTGTAATGGGTAATATCTACCTCACACAACTGTAGGCTGATCATTTTTCTGCAGCCACTACTCTAAGAAATGAAGATACAAATATGAATAGTGAACACATCATTCAAATACAATACGGTAATGGTGATATCATTCAATATAGAGAGTAGTATGTGTAAAATAAAAACCAAAGAGGATGACATGGATATTTGGAGGACCAATATTCATACTTGTATATAAGATGTTAAAAAATTATAAGAATATGGGATATAAATATTTAATTTAAGCAGTCATGTAATTTGTGCACAGCTACTTGTCTTATGTGAACATGTAGCATAATACAACCCCTGACAAATTTATTTTCTTCTTTAGTTCTCATGCTATTAAAACAGTTCTGAACTCTATGTTTTGTGCATAGTTCATTATAATAACTTCATGGGACAATTTTTTAAATAAGAAAAAAGATGTAGGAAAACAAAGATACATGAGAGAACTATTGACCGAGATCAGAAATTAGTTTTAAAATATGTGAGGCATGGGCAAAGACTTCACATAAACTTGACTTTGGGTTTCTACAGTGAATTCTATTACAAAAAATAAATATGTGGACTGTATGATTTTAATAATATTTACTTGCTCCTAGGTTATGGCATCTATCTTCTCTTTAAGATTTAAATTCAGATCAAATACAACATACCTACTTCTTAATCAGATGGTAATACTGGAAAAAGTCAAACACATAAATAAAAAAAAGCAAGAGGATACTTCATTTGTAGTTAGAGAGACTTCTCATTGATTTAAGGAACAAGCTTGCTTTTTATTATTAAGTGGTGAATTTTAAGTCCTGGTGGGGAGCAGCTAAGAACTTTCTAAAAGCAGTATCTTTTGTAACTGAAAAGAGAACAAAGAAAACAGGACAAAATTTTGATGTACCTGAGAGAAGCTTACATTGAAAATAGCAGTAGCAGCAGTAACAATTATTAAAGCAAAAATCAGATAGTAAATATTTTATTTATTTATTTATTTATGATTTAAGGTCAAATAGCCAACATATAGCACATCATAAGTTTCAGATGTAAGTTCAATCATTAAAAAGAAACAAAGTCCTATTTTCAAGGCATCTAAGAAACAGCTAAACTGAATGGCAACTTTTACATTAAATTGTTTTGTTTATCACAGAAAATGAAAAAGGCAAACCATAAATTAAGAGAAAATGTTGACAATCCATATATCTCACTAAGAACTTGTATCTAGAATACATAACTCCATTTAAATAAATAAATAAATAAATAAATAAATAAAGATGCGCACAAGATTAAAGACAGTTTAAAAAAGGATAGGCATGACCAACAAGCACATGTAAAAGTGATGAAGTCCATTCAACTATCAAGGAACTACTAACTAAAATCACAATAATACCACTACAGACCCACAGTAATGGATAAATATAAAGACTGATTATATCAATTGTTGGCAAGAATGTGGAGCAATAGACTTGCATACATCACTGGTATTAGTTAAAATGGTCAAATGGTAAATGTACTTTACAAGCCTGATAATTTCTTATGACGTTAAAAATGGATTAACCTAAAAAAAATTGATTAACCTATGACTCAGCAATTCTTTGTATAGGTATCTACTGCAGAGAGAGAAAAAAAATCTGCAAAATGACTTGTATTCTATTGCTTATAGCACTGTTATTAATAATGAACAAAAACAAATTACAGGCAATGTCTTTAACAGAACAGTAGATAAATTGAGGCATATTTATACAACTGTGTATTAATCAGAAAAAAGTGGACTACTAATTAACACTGATTAAGTAAATGTTGAGTTTTTCAAATGTTTTGTCACCTAACAAAATGTTTATATTATTTTTTTCTCTTTGATATTCTAATATGATATGTCAACATAGGAAATGGTTTTTATAAGTTAAAAATGATCATATACTGACAATTTCATGTTTCAGCCTCCATGTTACTATGGTAAATTTTTTTAATACTTCAATATCTTTACGTTCCTGGAATTAACCTTATATGTTAAAGTTTTATTTTCCTTTTAATACTTTGGAGGTTTCCTTAGTCTAGTTTAGTAGTCTATGAAGTTTACTAAAAGTTTTAAATAGCTCACCTGTAAGAATGCCTAGGTTTACTGCTAGTTGTGTGTTAGTATTTCTTATTTTTTACATGGTTTCTTTATTCTTCATATTTCAATAATACATTTTCTTACAACAACATTCATTTTATCCAGACCTTTACACTTAATAATCACACAAAGAAAAAATCTCAAACTTCTAATGTGTTTATTATCTCATATATCTTCTATTTAAAAGTATGATTTATTTTAATAGCCATACTCTGGAAAGAACCCAATTGTTATTTGTCCATGGACTGATGAATGGATAAAAACAATGTGTTACACACACACACACACACACACACACACACACACTGGAATATTACTCAGCTATCAAAAAAGTGAAATCATTTGCAAGGATGGAATGGAGTTAGAGTGTATTATGCTAAGCCAAATAAGTCAGAAAAAGAAATGCCATATGAATTCACTCATATATAGAATTTAAGGAATAAAGCAGATGACACAAGGGAAGGGAATAAAAGACAGAAAGAAAGAGAAACAAACTAAGAGACTCTTCTAGATTGAGAACAAATTGAGGGTTGATGGAGGGAGGTGGGTCAAGGATAAGGAGGGCAGTTGTGATTGAGCACTGGGTGTTATATGTAAGTGATGAATCACTGAATTCTAGTCCTGAAACCAATATTACAGTATATGTTAACTAACTAGAATTTAATTAAAATTTTGGAAAGTTATAAAAATATTGCTTTATTTCACTTGGTAGGAATAAGTGATGTTTTTCAATGAAACATAACATCAAAAATTTTAGATGATCCAGTCTCTTTTTGTTGTTAACTACTTAGTCACTTTACAGTCCTACTTCTTTCCTCCCATATTTTCTCTAAATTAGCGTTCTTATTATAAGAAACTCATGTATTATAATGTTACTCTACTCCAAGCCTGGAACATGTGGTAAGAGACCATCTAGTACTTTCTAAATGAATTTGATTCTTGTCTGACCTTCCTTGTTAGGCTGGGTTTTTCAAGCCATGGGTTGTCTTTTTCTTTCTTATACCCCTAGTCATTATCACAGAATCTGTGAAATGGTGGATATTAAATTAATTTTTATTGAATAAATGCCATAACACAACTTACCTGATAAAATTAATTTCAAATTAGCAGTAGAAAAGAATGAACAGAAAAGTCTATTTATTTGAAACCTTATTCTAGAGGAGGCCTTATTCTATGCAATGTCTTTCTTGCATTTTTCAATAGAATTCATTCTTCCTAAGTTTATGAGATTGCATATATCACATTTGCTTACAATTATGTATTAAATTTATCTTCCTCATTAGATTTAAGATAATTTGGGACAAGAATTATGTGTTTTTAATCTTTGTATAGAAGTATAACACCTTTCAGTATCTTTTAAGAAAGGGAGGTTGAAAGAAAAATGATTCATAAACAGGTGCCTCTTGAAGTTTTCCTAATTCATTGAAGGAAAGGTGTACTTTTCATTAAAGAAAATGGTTTCCTAAGGGATACAGAAAACTATGTAATCATATTATCTTAATGGTAGAGTAAACTTAAATTAGCTAGCTAGAATGACTAGATTTAACATATACTTCTCATGAATTTGAGGACTTCTATATGTGTTATTTCATTTCTCTGTGTTTCAGGATCTCAGTTGTTTTCTTAACATTAGATAGTTGTATTTCAAGAGCATTACTATTTTCTGGGAAGAGCTCTTTCTTGGACTCTGTAACCTCTATGAAAACATGGATTTTATTTTGTTTATCATCGTATTGCTTGTATTTAGTAAATGCTTGATGGGTAGATGAATGAATTAACAAGTAGCATGTCACCTTGAGCAAGTTATGTTTTCATTTTATTGTAATTTGTTGACTTCTGTAAATCATTTTCTTACTTATGGTTCATTCTTTAACCCTTTATATTATACCATTAATTAATTCTTTAATGCTGTATCAACAAAACTACTTTCTAAATCATATAATCACGTCATCTAATGAAGGTTGTGTGAATATTCATATATTATCATCTGCCAAGGAAGAATACATTTAACTTTGTAATATATATTTTTCTAAAGTAACTTCCTCTACATTATCTTACTAAACCTTTAAAATATTATAAGCTAAATATTGTATCCATTATATATGAAGATAGAATCAGATAGGCTAATTTCCTAGAAAGAATTTCTATGGTGGTTGTTTAAGCTTGTTAAAATGGAAGGATTTCTTGTGAAGTGTAAGAGATAAATCTGGAGATGTGAGTAATGACAAAAAAAATTAAGGGAATGGTTAATGGAGCTCAGACTCAATGAAAATATTCAACTGAGGGTAAATGTCAAATTGAAGATGGATTTAACATAGCAATAATTGAATTTCTCATTCTGCTTGTCAAGTGCTCAGAGCCTCTCCCAGAGGATGCAGAATCAGTCAAGAAGCTAATCCAAATCAAAAGAAGTCAAATTAAGTGGAAAGATACATAAACAATTTGGATCATGTGGTCTTAATAATGGAATTCAAAACAAGACATTTCGTACTTCACATTCACATTTTTAAGATTTTTATTTGGGCAGATGAACTAAACTCTCTGCCATTTATCCCAAACTTTAAATATTTTTATAGGTTAGTGATAAGTTCATGTGCCTATTGATGTGTGTTAATAATTCTACAGTAATTGTTTGGAATCAAATAGCCTTGGTGATGGTAGAATTGGGGGCATCTAAGATTAATCAAGACTCCTATAATCTGATGCTTTTTAGTCTTCATTAGAAAGAATATAGGTATAAATGGGACTGAGACTTTGGTGGGTCAGTCAACTTTTCTCTGTTTTATCCTATTACTACATGATCCTAAATGATCTAGAAAAATATATGACACACATTAGAAAAATAATAAGTATATTTAAATTAAGTTTAACCCAATTGGTGACCTTATATATATTCAACCCACTCTGTAACAGGATCATCGAAAACATAGTTGTGCTATAAAATAATTTTAAAGTCCTTGTCCTATATATGGCCAAGGTACACATAATATCGTCATCTAAAGGGAAGTATATTTTTAAAAATTTTATAACCATTTTTCAGTCAACCACAATTATAAGAATAAAGAGTTTGGAAACTAGATCTAGCCCTAAGCTCAGGTTTATTAATTTTCTTATAAGAAATCAATATACCTGGAATATAAATCTACAGAGAGAAAAGTGATAATCTACTAAGCATGTGACACAAATTTAGAATACATTTTAGAATTATTCTGGTCCTATAGTAATTGTATTTATGAAATATTTCCTACTACAAATCCAATAACATAGATGTTAAGCCATTCAAAGTGAATGTTTATGGAAGGAAAGACCTTACAAACAAGGCTCAAGGCATGCATCTCAGAATATGAATCCACTGTTGCAGATGTTGAGGTTAAGACCTGAAAACCCAGAGAACAATGTTTTCAAATCCACAAAGTTTTACTATCTCAGTGTTACAAAGAAATCAGAGTTCTTTTCCTTTAAATTTCAAAGTTTTATCTTATACTCTGGTGTATTATGAGAATTTCAAGATCCATAACCATAATATTTATCTTTTATGTCAATGATAAATACAGTCCTGAAGCTAACATTAAATTATGTTGTAAAATTACCAGAAAATTATTAAACTATTTGAATTCAAACCATATCTAAGCATGATATAAAGAAAAGGATTTAGAGTTTGACCAAAAAAAGATTTTAGTGTGAAGCTCAAACTTGGGTTCTCTCACACGGGTGCATGAGCATTCCATCACATTTGCTCCCTCTCTAGAAAGAGAGTGACAGTGATATATATATATATATATATATATATATATATATATATATATATAATAAAATTTTTGTATCTTTTTCAAATTTTTTCAGTGTTCCAAAATTCATTGTTTATGCACCACATCCAGTTCTCCATGCAATACGTGCCCTCCATAATACCCACCACCAGGCTGACCCAACCACCCACCCCCTGCCCTCCAAAACCCAAGTTTGTTTCTCAGAGTCCACAGTCTTTCATGGTTTGACTCCCCATCCAAATTCACCCAACTCACTTCCCCTCTCCATCTCTCAATGTCTTCCATGTTATTCCTTATGCTCCACAAGTAAGTGAAACCATATGATAATTGACTCTCTCTGCTTGACTTACTTCATTCAGCATAATCTCCTCCAGTCCCCTCCATGTTGATACAAAAGTTGGGTATTCATCCTTTCTGATGGAAGCGTAATACTCTATTGTATATATGGACCATATCTTCTTTATCCATTCGTCTGTTGAAGGGCATCTTGGTTCTTTCACAGTTTGATGACTGTGGCCATTGTTGCTATGAACATTGGGGTACAGGTGACCCTTCTTCTCACTACATATGTATCTTTGGGGTAAATACCCAGCAGTGCAATTGCAGGGTCATAAGGTTGCTCTATTTTTAGTTTCTTAAAGAATCTCCACGCTGTTTTCCAAAGTGGCTGCAACAACTTGCATTCCCACCAACAGTGTAAGAGGGTTCCCCTTTCTCCACATCCTCTCCAACACACGTTGTTTACTGTATTGTTGATTTTGGCCATTCTAACTGGTGTAAGGTGGTATCTCAATGTGGTTTTGATTTGAATCTCCCTGATGGCTCATGATGATGAAGATTTTTTCATGTGTCTGTTAGCCATTTGTGTGTCTTATTTGGAGAAGTGTCTGTTCATGTCTTCTGCCCATTTTTTTATGTGATTATCAGTTTTTTGTGTGTTGAGTTTGAGGAGTTCTTTATAGATCTTGGATATCAGCCTTTTGTCTGTAGTGTCATTTGTGAATATCTTCTCCCATTCTGTGGGTTGTCTCTTTGTTTTGTTGACTGTTTCCTTTACTGTGCAGAAGCTTTTGATCTTGATGAAGTCCCAAAAGTTCATTTTTGCTTTTGTTTCCTTTGCCTTTGAAGACATATTTTGAAAGAAGCTGCTGTGGCCAATGTCGAAGAGCCTACTGCCTATGTTCTTCTCTAGGATTTTGATAGATTCCTGCCTCACACTGAGATCTTTTATCCATTTTGAGTTTTTCTTTGTGTATGGTGTAAGAGAACGTTTGAGTTTCACTCTTCTACATGTAGCTGTCCAATTTTCCCAGCACCATTTATTGAAGAGACTGTCTTTTTTCTACCATATGATCTTTCCTGCTTTGTTGAAGATTATTTAACCATAGAGTTGGGGGTCGATATCTGGGCTCTCTATTCTGTTCCACTGGTCTGTGTGTCTGTTTTTGTGCCAGTACCATGTTGTCTTGGTTATTACAACTTTGTAGTAAATCTTGAAATCAGGCAATGTGATGCCCCCAATTTTTTCTTTTTCAACATTTCCTCAGCAATTTGGGGTCTCTTCTGGTTCCATACAAATTTTAGGATTATTTGTTCCAGCTTCTTTGAAAACTTCCAGTGAAATTTTGATCAGGATGGCATTGATCAGGATTGCTCTAGGCAATATAGACATTTTGACAATGTTTATTCTTCTGATCCATGAGCATGAGATGCTTTTCCATCGTATTGTGTCTTCTTCAGTTTCTTTCATGAGTTTTCTGTAGTTCCTCGAGTACAGATATTTTACCTGTTTGGTTAGGTTTATTCCCAGGTATCTTCTGGTTTTTGGTGATATAGTAACTGGAATCAATTCTATAATTTCTCTTTCTGTATTTTCATTGTTAGTGTATAAGAAAGGAACTGATTTCTGTACATTGATTTTGTATCCGGCCACATTATTGAATTGCTGTAGTAGTTTGGGGGTTGGGTCTTTTGGATTTTCCATATAAAGTATCATGTCATCTGTGAAGAAAGAGAGTTTGACTTCTTCATTGCCAATTTGAATACATTTTATTTCTTTTTATTGTCTGATTACTGTTGCTAGGACTTCTAGGACTATGTTGAACAACAGTGGCAAGAGTGGACACCCTTGTGTTCCTGATCTCAAAGGAAAGGCTATGAGCTTTTCCCATTGAGGATGATATTTGCTGTGGGTTTTTCATAGATGGATTTTATGACATTGAGGAATGTTCCCTCTGTCCCTATACTTTGAATCATTTTAATCATTAACAGATGCTGGATGTTGTCAAATGCTTTTTCTGCATCAATTGAGGGAATGATGTGGTGCTTCCCTCTTTACTTATATCTTATATATCTTATATCATTCATATATATATATATATATATATATATGAGCCTTTAGCACAGCCCTTAAGTTCTAAACTTCTCAACTTAATTTTCTTTAACATTGAGCTAATAATAATATCACAATGTTCTAATTTTCGAGAAAACTATATAGAATAAAAGCATTGACTGCATGATATAGCATTCAGCATTCATTAATTTATATATTTAGCAAAGAGTTCAAGGAGTGTCTGTTTGAAGAGAGGGAAGACTTCTCAGATAGGATATTTCAACAGAGACATTAAGGATTTGAAGGAGTGAGATAATTTCAGTGAAGGATGTTTCCTGGCAGAATAGCAAATGCCAAACTCTTGGGAGAGAAGCAGGCATTCCTGGTATATTTAAGAGACAGTGGAGACGCCCAAACTGCTAGAACTTGTACAGGAATTTAGTAAAGTGTCAGGATATAAAATCAATGCACAGAAATCAGTTGCATTTCTCTACACCAACAACAAGACAGAAGAAAGAGAAATTAAGGAGTCAATCCCATTTACAATTGCACCCAAAACTATAAGATACCTAGGAATAAACCTAACCAAAGAGGCTAAAAATCTAT